>CBVK0101466080.1:0-11436 GCA_900067695.1 Picea abies | reverse complement strand
CGTACTATCCTTAGGCTAACGGTTAAGTAGGTGTTGTTAACAAGATTTTGAAGACTATGCTCCAAAGAACAATCAATAAGAACAAGTTCAACTGAGATTTGATGTTTTTTTTGGCTCTTTGACTATACTGGACCTTGGTCAAAACTGCAATAGGTTTCAATACATTCTTGTGCATGGAGTGGAGGTAGGTCTCTTGATTGAATGTGAGATCCATGACATTGAAATTAGTTGTTTAGCTATTTTTGAATACCTCAGTCGAGAAGCCCTTCATTTACCTAGAATGCCTTGATGAACATTCTCAAACCCTGGTCCATAAGAAGTGAGTGAAAGCTCAATATTATAAGAATGTTCTTAGCTTATGAACCCTCATGTGCTCCATGGTAAAAAAAATGATCGTTGTAGCCAATCATTGTAGAAGCCACTACCATAATTGCATTACTCCTACGTGTCTCTATAGCTGCTCCATGATGTGTGATCAAAACCTCTATGGTTAGCCCCCCATGGTTTTACTAGACATCTTGGAGTACTCTCTATGTTTACAATGTCTACGCTTCCAGGTGATTCAACAACTACACGTTGGTCCTCCTCCCTGCTTTGATGATGGTTTCAAGGGATTAGTCATTTAGATGTATTGGACCTATGTTTATATCAACAAGCATTTGTTATTGACATTGTGTTACGCAACAAATACCAAAGTAACCTGAAAATATAAAGAGAAGCTCCACTTTTTGAAAAATAGGTATAAGAATGAAAGATAAGCCTCTTCAAGGGGGAAACCTCCTTTTACAATAGAACAAATGTACAAGAATGAGATGAAATGATTTTAAAACTATGTCTTCTTGGTGTGCGTGTGCACATGGGCGCGTGCGTGTGTAGGACACAAATGATACAATTACAATTAAATGGTTTAGTCGACAACACTAACATAACAATAAAAATATAACTCACTATTTAGGGATTTACATGGGGTTTTGTCTAGGGATTAACATGTTCCTCCCCTTCAAATAAGTGTTGTCCTCAACACTTGACTAGCCATGGGTGCTTTTGCATAAGTAAATCATCTTCCCATGTTGCCTCTTCCATTGGTAGGTTCTTCCACTTGATGAGGTACTTAGTAATTGTTCGATTTCGTAGCTACTTAATCCTTGTTACAAGGATTGTTTCTAGTTTTATTATGATTTTTCCTTCTTCATTAATCTCTGGTAAAATAGTTTGAACTGGGATCTTGTCATCGATTACCTTCTTTAATCAAGAAACATGGAAGACTGAATGACACATGAAGATGGAAGCAACTCCAATTTGTAAACCATACTCCAAATCCTCTGCAACACCTTATAAGGACCATACTACTTGGGTGCTAATTTATTGTCCTTCTTTTGTTGCTTGAGGGATATATGTTTATATGGTTGTAGCGTAAAAAATCCCCAATCCCCAACTTCAAATTTCCTTTCACTGTAATGTTGATTTGCTTGTTGTTTTGACCTATTTTGTGCTATAACCAAGTTGTCCTTCAATAGTTTCAGAACCTCTTGTTGGTGCGCTATGTGGTCTTCCATTGTTTGAACCTTGGCATTCCCTTTCAAGGGTGATGTGATAGATGGAGGATGATATCCATAAAATGTCATAAATGGAGACATTTTTGATGAAGTATGGAATGATATGTTGTACCACAATTATGTCAAGGGAAACCACTTTCCCCATTGTGTCTGTTTATCAGATGCAAAGTAACAAATATATTCTTCTAGACATTTATTTACAATCTTAGTTTGTCCATCGTATTGAGGATGGTAAGATGAGTTGTGAGCCAATTCAATATCCAAACAAGAAAATAATTCAATGCAAAAATTTCGAGTAAAAATTGGATCTCTATCACTTACAATAATCTTGGGGATTCCATGTAGCTTTTGAACTATTTCCATGAATGTTGTGGCTACTCTACTACTTTAAAAGGATGAGAAAGAGAGCAAAAATGAGCATACTTTGTCAATGGATCCACTACTACCATGATGATATTTTTTCCTTCAAATTTGGGTAAACCTGTAATGAAATCCATTGAAACCTCTTCCCAACTTTGACTTGGTATAGCTAATGGTTGTAGGAGCCTTGGGGTTTTGATTGCCTTTTCCTTATTCTATGGCAGATCACACATTCAATCACAAAATTTTGAACATTGGGTTTAAGACTTTATCAGAAAAAATCATTTTTAATTTTGTGGTAAGTTTTCAAGAACCTCAAATGTCCTCCTATAGGACAAGCGTGCAATTCCAAAAGGACCTTATGTTTGAGTTGAGAATTCTTGCATAGATATAGGCGATCTTGATACCACAACAAATCATTCTTCCACACAAATTAATATAATGCACTTGGGTCATTTTGTAGTTGTTCAATGATCTTGCATACCTTTTAATCTTGTTTTCATTCCATCCTTGCTTTTTCCACCCAATTAGATTGTGGAATGGAAATAGCACATAGTAAACCCTCTATTTCTTATGTTTTCTTTTTTGGTAGATAATTTCAAAGTCATAACCTAACATCTTTGTAACCCATTTTTGTTTATCTTATTGAAGATAATTGTTGTCCCAAGAAGTACTTCAAACTATCCTATTTTGTTTTTACTTTGAAGTGTCTTCCTATTAGGTAAGGACATTATTTTTTAACTACATGTAATATAGCCAACATTTCTTTTTCATAAATGGGTTGAATAAGTTGTTTCTTTCAAGTTGGCTGCTTTCAAAGGTAAGGGGCCTTCCTTCTTACATTAGAACCACACCAATGTTGTGGCTTAAGGCATCACACTCCACAATAAAGGTTTTGTGAAGCCACGAATGACCAAGACATGATTCTTACACATAATCTCCTTAAGTTTTTCAAAAGCTTTGGTTGCTTCTTGAGTCCAAGAAAAAACCTCATTTAATAATGTTGTTAGAGGTGCTGCTATTCGACTATAATTCTTGACAACCTTGCAGTAATAAATTGTCAATCCTAATAATCCTCAAAGATTCTTCAAGGTTTTGGGAATTGGCCATTCCATTATAGTTTTAATTTTGTTAGGGTCCACTTTGACATCTTCATGAGATACAATATGATCCGAATATTCCATTTATTGAACACTAAAGGAATATTTGGAAGGCTTTGCATATAGTTGTTGCTCTTCCAATAGTTTTAAGACTGTCAACATGTTGTACATGCTCTTTTCAAGATTTGCTATAGATTAATATATCATCAAAAAATACCAACACAACTTTTCTATGGAAGGGTTTGGAAATAGAATTCATCAAGCTTTGAAGTGTTGAAGGTGCAATAGTAAGGCCAAATGACATAACCAAAAACTCTTAATAACCGTCGTATGTTCTAAAGATTATGTTCTAAAGATCAACTCAATCTAGGAGAAGGTCCACCCGATGCTTACTCGTGATATTGTAGAAAAAAGGTATATCACACATGGCAGTCCTATGTGGACTTCTAGAGGCTTATCCCTCTAGAAACACTAGGTTCAACTCTCCATAGTGTGTAACATCAAGTAAAAATTCCTTGATGTGTCTTCATGTGCTCTCCACAAGGGACGTTGGGATATAAGCCAAAAACCACTTATCCCTCTCGGAGAAGTGTCATCACAGATCAACTCAACTCAGTCACAAAGGAGTACGATTGGAATTCTAGAGGCTACTTCCTCTAGAAACACTAGGGTCAACTCCCCATAGTGTGTGACGTCAGGGTCAACTCCCTTGACGTGTCCTCATGTGCTTTCCACAAGGGATGTGTCCTCATGTGCTCTCCACAAGGGACGTTGGGCTATAAGCCCAAATCTTCCGGTCTAAGCCACAAACCCACTTATCCCTCTCGGATAAGTGTTCTCACAGATCAACTCAACTCCATCACATAGGAGTATGATCTGGAGAATGTCTTAGGAAGCTGAAAACATCAACACTCCCTCTCAACGAGGGAGGCATTCTCTACCACGCTAGTTCTGTCACGAAAGTACTCGAACTTCATCCTAGTAAGGGGTTTGGTAAGAACATCAAGAACCTTCTCATCTGTAGGAAGGTACCACCCAATACTACCTTCCTCTACACCATGTCTCAGATGTAATGGTACTTGATCTCAATGTATTTCAATTTTTCATGAAACATTGGATTCTCTGAGATCTTCACACATCTTTGGTTATCACAATGAATAACGGTGGAATCCAACACATGTCCAAATAACTCTATAAGGAGCTTGCGAACCCACATTGCTTTGCAGACTTCCACACTCAATGCGATGTACTCTACTTCTGCGGTGCTCAAAGCCACACAAGTCTATTTATTGATACACTAGGAAACCATGGCAGATCCCAAAGTGAAGCAACACCTGGAGGTGATCTTCCTGTCCACTGTGCTCCCTGCCCAATTAGAGTCAGTATATCGCTGCAATCTCATGTCAACAATGGAAGTATATCTCAGACCATGTCCAATTGTGCCTCGCAAGTATCTCAAAACATACTTCGCATCAATCCAATGTGTCTGTCTCCGCTGACTCATAAACTGGCTAAGTGCACTCGCTGCATAGAAAATATATGGTATAGTATTAACCAGATACATCAATGTAGAAAATATATGGTATAGTATTAACCAGATACATCAATGATCCAATTAGGGATTTGTATAGGGTCGGATCAATCTCGTCGGAATCAGAAGAAGACACACTTAGTTTCTTCAGATTTGTCACCATTGGTGTAGCCATGGGCTTACGGTTCAACATCCCAAACTTCTTCATATTCTCAACTGTGTACTTCCCATGACTTAGGAATATCTCATCAGTTCTTTTCCACACCTCTAGTCCCAAGAAGTAGTGCATCATACTAAGGTCCTTCATCTCAAACTCAGAGGCCAACACATACTTGCATTCAACAATAAGGTTCTCTGTACCATTGGGGAATAAATCATCAACGTAGAGGACCAAAATCAGGGACTCACCATTAACAATATTGTAGTATAGGTTGGGATCAACAACACTTTTGCTGAAGCCAAAACTCATCAGGGGTCCATCAATCCTCGCATACCAAGCTTGAGGTGCCTGCTTGAGTCCATGCATGCCTTCTTCAACCCGCACACTTGAGACTCCTTCTCATGTGTCACAAAACCATCTGGCTACTTGATGTATACTTCTTCCTCAATCTCTCCATTGAGAAAGACTGTCTTCACATCCATCTGATGTAGTCTCCAACCCATGGATGCTGCAAGGGAAATAATCGTCTAGATAGAATTGTATTGAGAAACACGAGCAAATGTCTCCTCATAATCTATTCTCTCCACTTGAGAGAATCCTCTAGCAACAAATCTCTCTTTGTGCTTCTCGATGCTTTCACCAACTGTGTGTTTGATCTTATAGATCCAATTGGAAGTCACTACACACTTCCCCTCAGGTCTTAGAACAATATCCCACACATCATTCTTCATGATGGACTGATACTCCTCCATCACTGATACTCCTCCATCATGGCATCTCTCCATACTGGCTGAATAGATGCCTCCTTATAATAGGAAGGCTCATAATTGATGATGTGGCTCATAGCTGCGACATAGCACAAATATCTTTGAAGTCTCTTTCTCTCTTGGAAGGTACCACAGGGAGCTACATGTCCTTCTTCCCCTTGCAGATTCTGACAAGCCCATGTAGGTCTCTTCCGACCTACTGCAATATCTCTGGGAACATCAATTGGAGCTACAAGATCAATGGGATCAATTGGATCAATAGGCTTAGTTGTCTCCCTTTGAATCGCTGGAGGGTGAGGGGGAGACGACACCATCTATTCCTGTCTCTCACTATCAATTTCCATGTGATATACTCTAGGTCTTTTGAAGGCTACCTCCTCCTCAAAGGTAACATCTCTGCTCACCTCAATCTGTTTCTGACCAGGGATGTAGATTCGATATGCCTTCGCAGACTCATTGTACCCCACAAATGTACCCTTTCTGTTTGAAGGGTCTAGCTTGGTCCTTTTCTCCTTGGGTACATGAATGTATACTGGACACCCAAATATCCTGAAGTGCCCAACCTCAGGCTTCACTCTGGTGAAGGCCTCCTCGAGAGTCATGTTCCTCAAAGTATTATGAGGACTTATGTTATGAATATACACTGCAGTCATGGATGCTTCTGCCCACAAAAACATAGGTAAATGTTGATCATGAACTAGACATCTTGTGGTTCTCTCGTGGAGCACATGTCTAAGACATATCGAGTTTCAGACATATCGAGTTTCCCTCATGGAACCAATGTATTCTTTAGGACACATCGAGGTTCCCTCGTGAAACCAATGTCCCCCAAGACATATTGAGGTTTCCTCGTGAAACCAATGTCTTGGTTCCTTCATCTGACCATCTGAGGCACGTAAATATGAAGTCTACATTCCCTCCTATTAGGAAGGTGTTTTTCCACGATATTTTCATCTAGTAGTCCACTGACTACTCTGCAATCAACTAGTAGCACACAACTACTACCATACCATCGGTAGATCTAATCATCTGTCATGGTCTCTATGATCAAACAATAGCGCACAACTACTTCCAAGTGATCTGGTAGTCTCCATGACAATCGACTAGTAGCACACAACTACTATAATGCCATCCAATAGAGCATGATTGCGACAAGCCATAGTAGTACACAACTACTGTCGGGTGATACACAATCACCACTAGTGGTACACAACCACTCCTATTAGCACACAACTACCGTCCAGAGACACAGTCTCTGCCAATGGTACACAACCATCATACTAGCAAATAACTACTGTCCAGAGACACATAGTGTCCGCCAGTGGTACACAACCACCGTAGTAGCACATAACTACTGTCCACTTTCCAAAGCACACAACATCATGGTAACCACCACATCAACATATTGAAACAAGCTTCACATGATCTCGACTAAGAGGGTTTGTCACTGCTTCTCATGTCCATCTTGATCGATCCACACCAAATACTTGCGTTGATCTCTCCAAATGCGAGAGAACTTGCTGCACATGCACTCATGTCCAGTTCAACACAAACTGATCCCGATTAAACCAATGAGGATTCTTGGGATTATACATTGTGATCTCATCCTACAATATATGACCCATTGGCATTAGATGCAAGAATGACCCATATGACGGGATATCCACTCGCCTTCAACCCAAGAGCTATCTTATGAGTTTGAGCTTTTGAAAGAACGACAAGGCTTCCAAAAGAAACATACACAACCCTTCTGAGATTCCTGCCCTCACTCCCCTCTATGTGCAGTCCATATAGAAAATGCAATCCAAACGGATGAAACACGTCCCGAATTGAGGGGATTTTTAACCCGGGGAAGCTTCTGTCCAAGACATGCGTGGTGGCAACGTACATACATTTCAATGATGAAACGCCTTTCTCTTTCATTTTAAAAAGCTCGTTCTGGAGCACTTAAAACTTAATGGAACATTTTCAGAGAATAGACTTAATCTGCTCGACCAACTTCGTCTTATCAACCTCAAAGGAAATGCATTCACAGGCCCCATTCCATATCTCTCAGGGCTACAAAACCTCAAGAGATTATTCCTGAATCAGAACAACTTCAGTGGGTCTTTCCCGGCTTCGATCGCTGGTCTACATCGTCTCAAGGTTATCTTTCTGGAAGATAATTCTATATGTGGGGAACTTCCCGTCGCGCTAGTGAAGCTCCCTAGATTGTATGTTGTTCTTTTAGAGAATAATCGATTCAACGGGATGATTCCTGCATTTAATTAGTCGAGTATGAAGGTATTTGATGTCTTCAACAATCTTCTTTCTGGACCGATACCAGAGACCCTAAGTGCATTCAATTATTCTTCGTTTGCAAGGAATTCAGATCTTCTGTGGGAAGCCCATTCAAAAACCCTGTAGCGTTACGACATTGGTCCCAGTTGTGCCTTTCATTGCCATATCTGCTAGTCCTCAAACTCAAGCTTTCTTGCCTTTGACGAAGCACAAAAAGTCCAAGAATCCCTATGGAGGGAAAACTGTTGCCATTGTGGCAGGAAGTGCAACGAGATTGGCGTCCATATTGTTTGTTATGTTGTTGCCGTGGAAGATGAGAGGGGGTGAGAAGCAAGCTATCTTATCTCATTCTCCTGGGCCTCCCTTGATGGAGTCAAGCCCAGTCCTGCTCTGATACCATGTTGATTTTTCATATGAGATGATATGAGATCGATACATTATTACAATGATGAGTTTTCCATATATAGAGAACATATGGTGACCATCATGAAAGGATGCGTCCCTTGGATAATAAATAACTATTTATTATTATTATTATTATTACTACTACTACTTATTATATATATTATTTAATAATCAATAATTATATTATTAATTATTAATCTAGTAGAAAGTCTTCCCGGTGTTGTCCAAACATCAAAATTTTAGAGCACCCTTTGGAGCCATGTGAAAAAACAATAGTAATGTTCTTTTTTCTCTTTATCACAAATTTTGAATTACCAAAAATATATCTTCCAATCAAAAGTTATTCCAATTGTAAGTTATGTACTTTTAAAGCCCTAATTTGGAGACTATTTGGATGGGTGATCTTTGTCTTGATGTATCTTTGAAATTTGAGCTTTCTTTAGTCTGAAGTTTTTGCTTATAGTACTCTGATATGTTTTCTTAAACTCCTGAAAATTTCACAATCTGAAACTTCACAGTCTGAAACTTCACAGTCTGAAACTTCACTAAAAACATTTATAGCAACAATTCCCAAATGATTCATTTGAGACCAATTTAAGGACTAGTAAAAAACTCTAACTTCCACAATATATATCTCATAAAGTATAATGATTCAAAATTGAAAATATTTTCAGACATAAATCACCGTCTCCTTAGGATTCTGAAAATTTCACAATCTTAAACTTCACCAAAAAAATGTGATAACGAAAATTCCAAGATGGCTCTTTTAAAATTGATTTCAGGATTATTTACAAACCCTATCTTCCATAGACTATATCTCTGAAAATATAACAAAATAGAACCTAAAATTTTGGACACATGTATCTTGATATTTATATTCGGTCTTCTTAAAATTTCGATCTCTAAAAGTTATCAGAAAAAAAGTTATAGCAAAAATTCCAAGATGACCCGTTTAAAATTGATTTCAAGATTAGCCAGAAACTTTATCTTCCATAGGCTATATATCCAAAACTATAATGAATTAGAACTTGAAATTTTAACCACCTATACCATGATATTTATCCTTAGTCTCATCAAAATTTTTCTATCAGAAACGTCCTAGAAACAATTATAGCGAAAATGCCAAGATGTCTTGATTGAAGGAGCAAAACCTTAGGATTGTAGTCTATTGATACCAAATGTTATGAAACATATCAAAATGGCTTGAAAAATATAAAAAGAAGAAGCTCCATGCCTTGAAAAATAGGCATAAGAATGAAATATAAGCCTCTTCGAGGGGGAAACCTCCTTTTACAATAGAACAAATGTACAAGAATGAGATGAGATGATTCTAAAACTAGTTCTCCTTAGTATATATATATATATATATAAACACTGATGGTACAAAAAAAATTAAACGGTCTAGCCGGCAACACTAATATAACAATAGAAATATAACTCACTATCTAAGGCTTTACATGGGGATTTGTATATGGATTAACACATTACATACCAAAACAAGTTATATACCTCTAAAACCTAAAAAAATAATTAATATTTAAAATTTGAAAACATTGAAAGGTATTTGAAAATTTTAAAAGTTGTTGTTACCGATATAGCTCCATTGGGGTCAAGGGGGTAGTGCTAGCTCAAGATCATACTGAAAGTCAATGCCTACATATAGATAGTCACTGATGCATACTTGTTGCTCAAATCACCAATTAAAGAAATCATTTGCGAAGGCATGGGTGATTTGGCCTCTCTGTAACCTATACATGAGGCCTATCCACTTAGTCATCTTGGGCTCTGTTGGCCTAGTTATAGGTAAAAATATCTGTGGTGGCATTGTTGGGAGTCTCTCCAAGAAGAACAAGCATAAAATAATTCCATAACAAAAGTTCTTTTGCATCCCTAACTTGGAAGTTGTCAGTTGGTCCTTCGTGTTGATGGGAAGACCCATGGACCAATAAAAAAAATGTAAGTCTAAGGCACTCTATGCCATAGTGCATCAGTGCATGAGAAGCTAAGTGTGCTGTTGTGGTCCCTACTATCTGAGTAATGGTAAACATGATAGTTTTGAGGTGTGAGTTCTGGATGGCAGTTATGGGGACCTAGTTACTCACATTTTGTGTACTTGTTGCATAGTGATTGTGTATGCAATTTGTAATAGTGCCAATGGATTCCCCTTTTCCACGTACTTTTAGTATCACCGACTGACAACCTTGTCAGGATAATCCCATCATGAAATATATATTCTCAACCTAAATATGTCATCATCCAACTAGAAATCATCTCGGTTGGGATTCTAGTGATACACTATCATCTATTGTAATTAGTCTTGGCTATAGATGTTTGTACACTTGAAGAATATTTGGAGCTCGCAGTCACATAGTGCATTTATAAATGTTTAGTCCTTGACAAGGACGTTATTGTCTTCCTCAAGCTCACATTTTTTCCAATCCACCATCATGATGATCTCCTCATAATCAATAAAAATGTTTATGAGATAATAAAATTTCAATATTTTCATTTTTTTTTTCATTTTTTAGGGTGTGCTTGTGCCTTATTGTGTAAATAGTAGCATGTACCCATGACCGTTTTAAACTCGAGAAAGTTTTATTAATAGTTTGTAGGACCAAAGAGATAGTTAAAGGACATTTATTTTGTGTTTTTTGACATCATTTTTTTTATGATATTGACGTAATTGATTCTGGATTGGGATGTAAGGATATGTATTTTGTCTTACATTTTACATTGCTAGCTTATTTTGCAGTTGTGACGACTTAGGCTTCAACCTGCCAAGTTGTGACATTTAAACTGTCCTCATCCATCATTTGTCACCACTTGTGTTGTAGAGACTACCTATTATGGGTCACCCTAGTTAGCACCCCAATTGCCTTTTGGCATTCAAGTTGAATATTTTTCATAGGGTTGGGGGCCCTATTAGTCCCGTCATGACTTTGAGTAAGAAACCACATGATCATCTCTCATCATTTTCTAGCCAATTTTCCAGTGGGATCCCATTATTTTGTTTGATTTTCATTTGCATTGCTTATCATTGCTTGTTCCCTCATGTTCAATGTTTTGTTGCAGTTTGCTTACTACCATTGCATTCATTTTCGTTGCTCACCATTTGCATAATTTGCTTATGCATTTTGAACCCTATCCCTCGAGGACACAATTATGAGTTCATATCTTGCACACCATCTTCTTTTCCTTATTTTTGCATAGGTATGTTCCATTCACCTTCAACATAGTTGCATGCCTTACGACACCCATCTCCTCCACGATATTATGG
>CBVK0101466075.1:0-25129 GCA_900067695.1 Picea abies | reverse complement strand
TAATAGTCTTCCCCCTTTGTTCTTAGAGACTCATAAGCACATGGGGACCACTTTCCAAGGTACCCAAATCTCAACACGCAGTAGTTGCAACTGCACAATGTATTATTTCTTAGTCTTTTGGTATCTCTCTCTTGTGTGCTACCTTTGTATTGTGCTGCTGCTGCAGCTGGGGTGGTATTTCTGGTTAAGCTAACGCTTGTGCTAGGGTTTATCTGATTGGACTTGCTTTGTGAACAGAATCTATCTAAGAAAGGTTGCTTGGTTTTTCCCCCATTTGGGGTTTTCCCAGGATAAATCTCATGTTCTTTTCTGTCTCTTGTTTATGTTGCTACTGCTCAGTACATGATATATACGTTAATGGTAACGAAGTAAAAGAACACTAGTAACACTAATGCTCTGTAAATAAGGAAAATCCAACATGTACGGCCCAGCAAAGGGCTGCCTCTAATGTTGCTGTACGTCCCAACAATCTCTGCTGTACGGCCTGTTAGAAATCACCCTCTGTTGCTGCTGAATGACCAGAGAATTTCGGCCTTCCTGGACTGCTGTACGCCTGCTCAAATCGGCCCTCTTGCTTGCTGAAAATACGGCCTGTTATGGTCCAGTATTCTTCAGCAGGTGTGGCTCTTCAGCTGCAAAATTCAGCCTCTGCAAGCTGCCCAGAATGCCCTGAAATGCCCCTCAACAGGCTGCTCAAACCACTCAGCCAGTTGCCCTCTTCCTCAGCCCTATGCGCCCTCCTTCAGCTCACTTGCATCTCACAAATGAGGAATGTTGTGTGTCCTCACACCCTCAGCTGCTTCTTTTATCCTTCAACCAGCCACCTAACAGCCTTGAGATGTGTGCCCAGCCATGCTCTCAATGGCTCAGATTTGAGGCTGCCTCCTTTGGGCTGGACCCCATACTCCACTAAGTGGTGTGCCCCCCTTGGCAGGGTCCCACGCAGCACTAAGCAGGGTGCCTCCTTTCCTAGGCTCCACAAGCCACTCAAGACTGAATTTTTTGCTGATTAGCCTAAGTCTGATTTAGGCTGAGATAATAAGGCTGATCTGGGCCTTGGTGTGTCCATCAGTTGGCCTAGGAGGCTAGGACACTTAGGCACAACTGAGACACCTCACGTGCTAAAAACTAACAACTCCTAATGGTAAGAGTGTGGATGGCTTAGAAGAGCTCTAGAGGACACTGGAAATAAAGCAGAAAAAGCATGCTCATATTCTTTGTGATAATCTAAGTTGCACCCAGCTTGCAAATACTCTTTGTGATAATCTAAGTTGCACCCAGCTTGCAAAAAATAGACATTTCATGCTAGAGCCAATCAGATAGTAATAAATCATCACATCTTTAGAGAACCTTCAAGATGTAGAAGTGGAGCTCGTTCATTGCAATACAAATGACCAAGGAGAAGTATGAGCAATTCTAAAATATGCTGGGAGTTAAAAAAAAAATCATTGAGGGGTGGGGTTAAAAGCATTTTTTCTTAATGTCTGATTTTATATCATATCATCAGTCAATGTTGGCAGAATTTATGCCATGTTAGAATTTCTTGCCAGTAAGTTTCATGTCATATAAATAGTCCTAGTCGGTGAAATATAAGTTAATGTAAGCAGCTTCCCTGCAAAAGCAGCCCCTCTTGCCATGATGACAATGGCAGATTCTAGAAAAGTCTGTTCTTGAGGAACCAGAAATCACTTTTTTCTTTGTATAAATATTAAACATATGTTAATTTTTTTTGTTAATTTAAAAAATACATCTTATATTTCATTCATGTTCACACAAAGTTATGATATACAATCATATGTTTCTTGGATGAAGTAGAGACGTGGGTTTACAGAACTAATATGAATGGAAC
Source organism: Picea abies (assembly GCA_900067695.1). NCBI lineage: Eukaryota > Viridiplantae > Streptophyta > Pinopsida > Pinales > Pinaceae > Picea > Picea abies. Next base: position 23,280 of record CBVK0101466075.1, on the reverse strand, counting down.
ATGGATGATTGTGGGTGCCACTGCCTGTGTTCAGACAAGTTAATGCATGAATTAATATGGTTGGATATGCATTTTCACCAGTACTTTCCATGGAAATCAACCAGCCTTATATGCCACTGTTTCAATGTTAGATTTGATTCTTAATTTCAGAATCTGATTTTTTTCAGTTTTTGTTCCGTTTTTTTTTACATTTGTTTTATAGGTTTATTGATTTTCTGCTGGTATTCTGCTATAGTTGTGATTTTTCAACATATAAACTTATAGAAAAGGGCTATAATAGTATGAATTTGTGGATTCATGTGGTAGATGAGATGACACTGTCAATGTAAGGAAGCATCTCCTCTAGTATGCATTGTAAAGTATTGTATTAGTAGCACCAATATTTTATCCCCATTGGTTGGAAGAAAGAAAACAAAAGAGTGGTATTTGCATTGGTGACATAGCTCCATTGTGGAAATTCTCCTGGAAGGTATCATTTCTATTTTTTGATTGTGCTTGATATGCATGCAGGCTCCTCAAGAAAACTCCAAAGCGTTATCAAAGCTTATGTCACTGGATGATAAACGTCAAGCTGTGATTCGTCGACCTCCAATACGAAGCAAGAGTGTTCTGTCAAGTCTGTTTAGTCGGCACAAATCATTGAAGCAGAAAGCAACTTTTGCATTGTAAATATTCTATGTAAACCTGACTGCACTCACACTCTTGTTTAAAATGGATCAAATGTGCGCTGTATAGGTCAGCTGAACCAGTGTAAGTATCTAATTAATTTTGTATAGAATTCTGTTGTTTTAAGTTGGGATATTTTCTTCTAAAAAACAATTATTGGATGGAAGAATTTGGAACCGATGTTTCAAAATAATCTGATCAACTTTTGGATAAGCTATAGTCTGGGGATTCTTTCCTCAGATTATGCTGACTGTTCAAGCAGCTATCAAGTTGATCAATTAATTTCATACTTCACTTGGATTTTTTGTTTTCTTTCTATAAAGCGAAATCTCGGATTTCTTCCATGTACATATTCTTGAAAGCAGAAAAGAGTAGATGTCTTATTCAAAAATATGTCTTCCTGCCTTTCTGAACTTTGATAAACTAGTGAATATCTTAGTCGGAGAGGGCCAGAAATGTATCTTACAAATGGAACTTATGTGTAAATCATAGGCTTAAATTGCAGGCCTTTCTGAACTTTGATAAACTAGTGAATATCTTAGTCGGAGAGGGCCAGAAATGTATCTTACAAATGGAACTTATCATAGGCTTAAATTGCAGGCCTGAAACTTAGTCCGGCCTTGACCTTTACAATTTAAATATATATTCATGCTTCATTGATTGATATTAAAGGTCAGCTCAATTTGACTCTCAATGTTTGTCTTTTTATTTTATTACCCTGATGTCTACTCAATCTTCAAAAATGAAACTTCTATCACTAACATGTTTTTATGATATAATATTTGAAACCAGGCTTCCTGAATTGCTTAATTGTTACTTTCAAGAGTTGTTGCAATTTTGCATGAGTTCTGATATCTTTGATTATTTTTTTTTTCATATTGGCTTGTCTACTGAAGATTATTCTCCTCTCCATATAAGTTGTATATTTCACATTGTATTTTAATCCATCTACCTTCTCACGTTGAAGTTGTGCAACCTTTCTCTGAGTCATTTAAGTTACAGCTTTTCTGTCCATCTTTAGAGCTTAGATAATCTTGTGGTGCAAGGATTTACATTAATAAATTCTTTTAATATGCCGTTTTGGGTTTGGTTACTATGCATCTGGAACCCATTAATTCTTGGAGGGAGGCCATAAAAAATATTATTATTAGAAATAGTAAATACCAAATATTAGAACCATAGAAACTTTCTTACATTAGTATAGACTTGCAATTCTGGCTACAGTGGAGTTGTGCTACTGTAAACTACTAAGTTGACATCCTTAAGGATGAAAGGAAAAATGAAATATAATCTCAGAAAAGATTAGACAACCCACAACTTGTCTAATGATTCCATGATTTCTGTGTCCCTCTCACTGCAACTTTGGTCAACAAGACAATGGTGTATTAATGAGTGAAAAGGAACTGATTTGCCTTGAATTTTAAGGGCATGGCACTGTTGACAATAATTTTTTTTTTGATTGATATTAGGCATATAGGCCTATGTTATTTTTAGGAACTATCAACCTAATTATAGAACACATCCATTGTATGAGTTACATATTGCAAAGCTTTATTCAGTTTGCTAGTCATATATGGAGGCAGGTAAAATTTAAATTTTTATGTACAAATAATTATATCCATTTCGACTTTATCTTATTGTTCATAAATAGTAACTTGGAGATACTATTCAAGTCTGTAAGCATAACATAAGCATAAGTTGAATGTACAAAGTTGTTTGATACAAATAAGTCTTGATGGAATGTAGGTTTGCTTTCTTTCGAAGTCACTTAATTTTATGGGAGAAATCTTAAAAGACTTGCTCAGCTATCTTGTGATGTTTGGGTTCATTTTAATTTGTAGGCATTGTTGTTGTGGCCTAATAAAGCCCAAACATTGACCATTTTGCTATGAAACCATGAAGTTGCAATTTGGCTTGTTGCTATCAAACATTTTTGCGAGATGCATCTTTTTTATAGAATACACTAAGTTGGTTAGTGATGTGGTGAGATAGTCTAGGCACACTGAAGGTGTGGTATTCATATTCTTGGATTTAATACAATGTCTAGTTAGGTTCATGTATATTCAATTGTAGAGGTGCATCTATATTCAATTGTAAAGTTGCTTAAGTCTCATTATCTGAAGGAAATCACCACAAGGAAGTTTTGTATCATCGTTTATATTAGTCCATTATGGTCATTAAATAAATGAACCTGAATTTGTGCTTCTAGGTGCGACATGGGATTACCACAAAGTTGAGGAGGCTTGAGGTTATAGTGGAAGCTGTTAGATTATGTAGCTTGGGCAGGTACTTCCACACTAGGGGTGTCTAGTAGTGTGGAAGAGGCCCAACCTATGTCTAGACAACACTTTATTGGTGGGGGCCACTCAAGTCAACTTGAGATTAAGTCACAGCCGTTGGATGTGACTTAAGTTGCCTCAATGAGTGATTAAGTCCCCACCATTAGATCAAGATCCTGACAAGAAGATCCAAGGGTCACGATTGCATGAGAGAGAGGCTAGGGTTATATTATACCTAGAGAGCCTCATTTCAACCCACCTCAAGGAAGAGAAGGCAGTCGATTAAGTGAGGAGGCTCTTCCAAGGGAGGTTGAGAAGCAGGTTAAGGAGAACCAGCTCAAGAGGACCGAGCAAGGTCGAGGAAGCACCCCAATGAGGACCGAGTAGGGTCGAGGAAGCAACCAGAAGAGGGCCGAGCAGGGTAAGGAGAGGAGGCCGAGCTAAGGTGAGGAGGCCAAGCCACGGTCACTTGCAGCAGAGCAAAAATACCTCCCAGAATTTGTGTGAAGTAACCAGGAGGCCGTATGAGTAGTACGGATACCGTACAAGTGGTACAGATGACCAGAAGAAAGAGGAAAGTAATACCCAGGTACCAAAACCAGAAGAGAAGTTCTGTTTACATTATTTTGCTGAAGGTTAGAGGTAAAACCGAGATATAATATAGCTACAGTTTTGCGGTACGACTGCCCAATGAGTAACCCGTGACTGTACGAATCTGTACAGGTGGTACGGTCCCTGCAAACAAAGACTGGCTGTTACTGTTCTATGTATTCACCGATATGAGATAAATAAAATAGAGTTTTTGTGTTGAGTAGTAAAGTTTCTAGAATTTCTACACTTGCAAATTTTTGTGTGGCTGTCTGAAATATTTTATTGTAATTTGCTGCTGTATAAGATCTGATATTTGAGTTATAGCTATTATCTTCTTCAGAAGCAATTTGAAGCAAAAGAGATGCATAATTCCATAAAAAGACATTACCAAAACAAGAAGTAGATGACTAGAGCACCATAAATATGCCCTACTGTAACCATGTATTACATTGCATTACAACATACATTGATTTATAAAGAGATTGCAGAGTGGAGATACTTTGTAGGCCAGAGTCCCAAGAAGGGTTATGATGACTAGTCTTGTGTTATTCAACTGATAATATGCCTATACATCTGCAATGCCACCCAAGAGAGAGCTTGATAATGTAAGAGCCCATATTTATAGTATGATATGATCCAGAACAGTGCACTTAGTGGAATTTTTGCTTCCAAACAATAGCTATAATGAATCTCTTACATACACAATCAATTATGTTATGGAAATATAACTATTAATCAAACAAACAAACAAATGAATCTTTATCACAATATACACAATTGATGCAATTGACTTTCACTTTTGCATTCCCATACCGTAAGGGGACAATTGCAAAGTATCAGTAGGATTTTTGCTCATGGCAATTCCTACCTCCACTAAATCTCTGAGTTTAATAAACACCATAATAATATGAAAGGAAGACAACCATAAATATAAGATTCAGGAGATAGTTGTAACATTTATCTTTCTCAGGTTTTTGAGTTCAAACTTCAATGACAACTTAGTACCAACAGAAACTCAGAAAAATAGCTGAAAGATCCAGTCTTCTTAGGCCTCTAAGTTTAAACTTCAATGAAAAATTATAGAAGCTCATAAACTTTTGTCTCTATGGAAACTCCAACAGTCTAAGAACATCCTGCTTTACAATAAGCAACTGAGGTTCTTAAATAAGCTTCGAGCCTTTGCTCAAAGATGCTTTGAAATGACATAACACATTTAGTGTGATGAATCATGGTCTTGCTGAAAAGGTGGTTCCATATGCTTCTTCTGATAAAGAAAATACGTGACATCTAAGTCACCAGACACGTGGACACGGGACACGAAGGACACGAAAATACGAGTGTCGGACACGGGCACGGCGACCCCCGGAAACAGGACACACACACACACACACACACACACACACACACACACATATATATATATCACACACATATATATATATAAAATTATAAATTGCACATACAAAATTAATAAAATTGTAACATTTAAATTTTACATGAATGAATCATGATGATGATGATACATATTACAAATTCATTATTCAATCTTGAATCATACAATGATACGACTAGGTACTAAGTTCTAAGTTCTAACATAAATCATGAATCATGATCATTGATAATTGATAGATATTAAAAATTAAAATCATAATGACAAACATTGAAATTTGAAACACAAGAAATTCAAACCATAAACTGCAGTTTTCTCATTAAGTCATCAAAATCAAAATGTGTTACATAGACACCGACTCCTCAGTCACTGCTACAGGCTACAGCCTACAGCCACAGGCTACTATAGGTGGGAATGCCAGTGGCAAATACAAAATAAGGTAGAACAAGATACTAGAACCATAGATAGAAGAATCCCATAGCACAAGACTGTCACTGGTCACTGGTCAATAGTCATCTGGCTCCATGTCATACTCATTATCATCAAAATCAACGTCGTCGCCACTGCTCTCTCCTCCAATCTCCGGTTGCTCTGCATGATCATCCAATCCAAACCGTGGAACTAGATCTGCTGCTGTGGAGGATGACTCCTCAAGAGGAATATCATCCTCAAAAGTGACCGGCTCTAGTACTGGGTCATTAAGATCCATGTTGGCCGATGCCAACTCAACAGTGTCATCCAAACCCATATAATCAGGAAAGACATCCCACATCTTTGTCTTTCCCTTCAACCACTCCTCCCTCTGCCTATAAATAAGACGGGGGTTGGTGTGCACATACACCATTGACTCTGCCCTGGACTGCTCAAGCCTGCTCTTCTTCAAACTGTACAAATTCCCATATGTGCTCCAATTCCTCTCACAACAAGAGGATGAAGTGACCTGAGAAAGGATCCTCATGGCTAACTCCTGTAGAGGAGGGCATGCTGTCCCATGAGTTGCCCACCAAGCATGGGGCTTCTTAGCCTCCCTGTCTCTGAGCACATCATAGCTAGAAAATCTCTCGCTGGCAGTGGAAAAATCTATAAAGCTTGCCTCCACCTCATCAAAGGACGCTCTATCCTGATATATCCGTCTAAATGCTTCTTTCCTCCCTTCTGAAAGCTCATGATCCATGTGAGGCAGGAATCTGCGTGAAGTCCCACCACTGAGCCACTCACTGCTGTAGTATTTGGGATTCAACGAGTGAGCCAAGCAATGCAAAGGTGTGCAGTTCTTATTCCACATGTTGATAAGAATATCCTGTATGGTGGTGAAAAAGATCTCTGCCGATGTCCCATACTCAGGGGACTCATTCTGTAAAATAATGGTCCTCATGGACTCAATCATGGAATCCCACCCCTCATAAACCTCTCCTAGGATGGGCTTGTCTGTGTCTGCAAATCGTAACAAAGAGATGATAGGTTCCATGATCTTAATGGTAAGATCTACCCTCTCCCACCAAGCATCATCTAACACTGTATCCTTGACCTTTTTTGAAGAAGCTTGATCCGTCTTTCTCCAAAAAGACCAAAACTCTGAAATAACCATGGACCCAAGAGCAACCTTGACCTCCCTCAACCTCTTAAGCATGATGAATGATGAGGCAAACCACGTATCTGCAACCTTCAACAATGATAGCTGTGTGTACTTCTTATAGATTGTGAGGGCATTGGTATGGTTTTGTACAAAATTGCGGATATGACGTGCATCCTCAATAAGACTTCCGATCCATGTCACATCCGAAGCAATGGATTTAAGTGCCAAATTCAAGGAATGAACAATGCAAGGTGTCCAAAATATTTGTGGATATTTAGCTTCCACAACCATACCAGCAGCCTTGCAAACTGGTGCATTATCTGTAATAATTTGCACACAAGAATCAACACCTACATCTTCAATAACTGTAATGAACAACTCACCCATATAGTGTGCATCCTTGTATTTTCCAAGAGCATCCACCACTTTCAAGAAAACTGGTCCATTTAAGGAAGACACCTTGAAGTTGATGAGTGGATGGCGTGATGCATCTATCCATCCATCTGAAATGATACTAACACCAGATGAGGGCCAAGTTGCTTTAATAGGCTCTAGCATTTTCTCCACCTGCCTCTTTGCCTTAACCAACAATGTGGTTCTTAGCCTCTCTAAACTAGGAGGCACGTACCCTGCTGGAGCTCCTTGAGTTAGACATCGACACATCTCAATAAACAAAGGAGATCGTGCAATATTAAATGAGATGAAGTTGAGATAGAAAACAAACCCAATGGTAAGATCCAACTCATCTCGCCTCTCTTGCTGAAATATCTTGTCCATTGGACTCATTGCATGCCTCTTTCTTGTTGTTGCACTCCCACCCCCAATTGGGTGTTTGCTAGATGGGTTCCTCAAGAATGGAAGAGGATCTTCATTCTTGGTTTTCCTAGATGCCGCTGCCACAATCCCCTTGCCAACATTGGCCTCTCTTTCGAGTTCTCCTCGTTTGGATGCATCCACTCCTGGACATGCTCCAAGTCCACAAGGTGTGCCCAACAAATGGCCTTTTACTCGGAAGTAGGTGCTTTTAAATTGAGTTTTGCAAAAACTACATGTCCAAAGAATATTACCTCCCCCCTTTAACTTGGACCCGGGCCCTTGATGTCTTGTGACATACTTCCACAATGGATACTTTGATTTTTGAACTTGCTACCTTGCTAAAACATCACGTTTTTCAGCCTTTGAACTTGTTGCTGCAACCTCACTTCTAGCAGATGGAACACTAGCTGACCTTGTTGAAAATGAAGGAGGGGGGACAACATTAGTGGGAAAATCCCTCCCTTTCTTTTTCCCTCTTCCAACTGCCCTTGATGATTGAGCCATGACTGCTGTAGCAAAGTTATAAGATTGCTGCTGTAGAAAATATCTTGAAGAATGGTGGACAAATCCACTTGCTTGGCACTTGGAATCCCTTCTCACACTCTACCAAAGCCTTTTGCTGCTCTCTAACCTTTCTTGCTGCTCCAACCCATTTGCAAAATGAGAGAAAAACAATTTTAAAACTGTTTTTGAGGGCCTGCGGGCTTCTTTTCTGCGGGACACGTGTCATAATTTCGGGACACGGATTTGAGTGGTGTCGGACACGTTTTATGCACGTGTCACGTGTTCAGGACACAGACTTCACACGAATTGGACACGTGACACGGAGGGGGGTAGGGACGTATCTTGTTACATAGCGTGACATAAATGTAATAAACAATTTTTCCATTAGTATGAGCATGATGACAAGATGCTATAATACACCATGTTTTTACTATGTGACTAATGGGACTAGCTACATTCATTGATGTTCCAAAGGGAAACATCCTCAAAATCAAGTTCATTAGCATTAGCCTTGACCCAATATACATCTTCTTGGAGAAGGAAAACATGTCAATCTGTATCTGTAGTATGGATAAAAAGATTTCGGAGGATGCTCCTATGGTTAGTGACATCATGAGTGTGTACAATGGCTCTAATGGTGCACTAGAGACATCAGATAGAGATGTAAAGTCCTTTGTATCTTGATTGTTAGGTTGTATAGATAATTTGTTGATGATGGAGACATATCTTAGGGTTCACAATTTGATGGAGGAGAGAATACCAAGGAGATGAAGTGATGTCAAGATCAAACCATAATCCAATGTGGATTATTCCACTAGAAAGTATCAATTAGTTAATGTAACACTATTCGATGAAGGTGATGTTAGAGTAAAATACTTTGAGTTTGCAGAAATGTTGGTTGATTTGAACCTTGTGAGGGTAGTGATTCTCATAGAAAGTCTTTGTGGCATAGTAGTTAGCGGGAGTGACTCCATAGATTGTTTCGAATAGCTTGTCATAGTAATTTTGAATAATTGGAGGAAATAATGTGAAATTTCTAAAACCCAACAAAATGAACCGATATTTCCAACAATATTTCACTCATAAATTATTTCCTTTTAAATTTCTGAAATTGTTCTTTTGTGGCTACAACTAAGTTTCTTCACAAAATTTTAAATGCACAGTAGAAAAAATAAATCTGATCAATCAATGAAGAATATAACAAAAATCACAACCATGAGAGACAAATATTTTTGTAATACCCCAAGGCCGAGCCCCTTCTAAATTGTAATTTTGCTTGTAGGCTGATGAACCAAGTGGTTGTAAGTTGAAAGACTTATATGTTTATTAGGCTTGTGAGCCAGATGTCAAGGCCAGGAGCCTGATATTTTGTTTGTATATGTAATTATGCAGATCATTAGTAAAAATAAAAACATGTTGCGTGTAGACCCTCCACGAAGAAGAGTTATGGGGGACTAAGCTTCACTAGGTAGGGTAAGGAAGGGGGGCTAAGCATTGGGCCTAGGGGCTAAGCTAGGGGGCTTACCTCTAGAGGAATAATATTTTAATATTATTTCCTGAAGACTAAAGTGAACATTATATGTTTGTTATCCTAAGTTCTTGGAAAGTGGGACATGGGCTTAATGGAGCGCTGTTGGCCCTTGACCAGTTTTGGGACTTCGACAACTTGTCAAAGATGGACCGCAAGGCAAAGCGAAGATTGTGGAAGCTAAACCCCCTTTTTGGGTTTTTGGGGATAATGTAACGGGACTGGGATGTCGGCCCATGGGTTTACCCATGTTTAGGCCCCTTTTTGTAATGTATAAGTAGAAGTCTAGGCTATGTAAGAAGGGACCTTTTTGAGGACACTTGAGAAGTGGCTTAGTGCTAAGAGTTGATCTGAGTGATATGTTTGTAGAGCTGAGTGCAAGTATTGTAAGTGTTGAAGTGCTGAGTGCACGGATTGTAAGAAGGTTTTATGCTTAGAGCTACTCGGGGAAGGAGGATCTAGCGAGCTGCGCAGATCTCCTGTCCTGCGCAGAGTAGGTTTTGAGGCTCTGTGCTTGTAATTGATTGGCTAGCAATAATAGAGAGAAGAAGAGTTGGTGGACGTAGCCCTAGGGTGGGGGTGAACCACGTAAATCTGTGTGTCATGCTTTGTGTTGTTACTTACATGTGTTTTCCCTCTCTTGCTAAGTGCTATGACATGTTTAGATAGATTTACTTATGCTTTGTGCTTATTAGATGTATATAGATGATAGATTTGATGTGTATGAAGTTGCTAAGTGCTTGGTCTACCAGATCCGGTCTGTTTTATGCTGCTAAGTGCTGAATCATCTTAGATCTAAGTATATACTGCAATGCTCTGTGTTATCTGCGGAGTGAGATAAGGGTCAATTCTAGGTGAACTATTGATGCTAAGTGCTTTGTTAAGTGTGTAATCACAAATCTGTATCCCAGCTAAGGTTGCAGACACCTGAGTCCTGCAATCACCCCTGCCTCTACCTCGGGTGAGACTTCATCTGCTTCGTAGGTGTTGCCGAAAGGGCCGGTAGTTAGGGTTTTGTTGGTGTGCTGTTGTAGCGTTGAACCCTGGGTCTGCCCTTGTGCCAACAAATGGTTCTGTTGCTGGGACCTAAAATTGTGATTGCTGGGAACTAAGGAAGAAGAAGCTTTGTCCAAATATTCGTCCTGAACTTGTGGAAACTCTGTGCGTAGATCTGTCGCTCTGATGCACAGTGCTCTACTCGACCTACGAAGCTTTGTGCTGAAGAAAAAAAGCCAGATCTGAAGAAAAGGGGTAAGATCTGTAAGCTTTGTGCTATGATAAAGGTAAGAATATGACGCAGACCCCCAATCTTCATAATCGAGGTTCGCACAGGATCGTTCTAAATATGCCTTCTTGAGTCTGATTGACTCTTAGGTTCCTTCACAAGGAATCCTACACACACACAACAATAGTGTTTTTCCACAGGTCCTTATGAGTATGCCCCATGTGAACCAACACAAAGCATCACTCAACTCCCTTGACCACAATAACAATGATTGTGCCCTTTTTCCTTATCGGGACTTTTCCTTTTCTTTCCTTTTCGGGATTTCGGATTTCGCGAATCCTGTTGTCGAGGTTTCCATCTCTCTAACCTCTACAAACCTCGAAACTCTGAAATGATATCTCCAACGGGATCACCAGCTATAAGCCTCCACTCGATCTAATGGCCTGCGTGATTTCAGACTTTCGGGTACCAGGAGTCCAAGACTCTCGATCCCAGAACACTGTCCTCTCGGGTTCCCGAACCCCGAAACACCGAATTGCCGAAATGCCACCTCACACTATTTCTCATTTCACAATTTCGGGGGTTCTCATGTGAAGAGCTCGAATTCTTGTCAACGGGAATGCCGAAATGCCGATTCCTAAAATTCCAAAATTCATCCTAGACTATTCTTTTCGCGATTCGGGAGTTAGAGTGACCAAGGGTTTTGGATTACACTTCGAACTCACAAATTCCGAATTCCCAAAATAAGCTGACACTCCAGCAGATCACGATCAACGGTCCACGTTGACTCCTGTTACCAGAGTAATGGATTCATCCCTCCTTATCCACCTTGTAACTTCTCTTGATCTTACGGTTCTCGTGATTTCGGGAGTTCTCCTCGGAGAATTTTGACCGCTCGATTTCTTCCTTAACAACTCCTTCGAAATGAACCAGTATTCTTATACTGGGACTCAAATCCTGCGAAATGACTTCGACTCCCCCCTTTGAACACTTCAAAGGTGTTAACCCTTCTGAGCTTTTCTCTGACAACTTCAAATCACAAAAGAACTCCTGCACACACTCTTTGCGGCAATCCTTCAAATACTTTTGGGTATTTGAACTCACGACTCTGTGCACTTTCTCTGCAACAATAGTTCTTCAATCTCTCAACCTTAGTTGAAAAGTTCTAAAGTTTCGACCAGCCTGCGCACACCTTGCACGATTTCTGTGCTTGTCTTGCACTTCTGCTGAAACGAGAACAACGGTATCCCTCCTGAGCTTTCAGAGATAAACTCTGAGCCTTCGTCAACGCACTCCTTGCGGACGTTTCACTGCACTCCTTGCAGGAACCTCTCACCGAGGATGAGAAACAATTGAAACTCATTTCCTCTCTCTCTCAGACTTCAAACATCCAACTTGAAAACATACATTCACATACATAACAACAAATGCTTGACAGAGAGAATAAAACAACCATAAGCAAATCAATTAGCATGTATACACAGAAAGCATCATAACACCATGAATCTGAATCAAAGCTTCATATATTAATTCAAAACTTCTGTACATGGGTTCTTCTCTACAACTCTCCTCTTCTTTATGCTAATGTACCTCAATTGATCTAATTTTGATTGATACAATGATACAAAGATGAGGGTGTCTATATTCGTTTTCCCTTCTATTCCTAAAACTGTCTAATCTGAATTTAAATCTACCTACTTTCATTAACTATGCATAAATGCCTCTACCTCCTACCGATGAGAGCGAATCGCTCATGATCTGTTTACAATACGCAAGTACGCTTCCCTTTAATCATTACATTAATGCTTCAAAAACATTTCCAAAACATGTAAAATGTATGTTGCACTTTCCAACTGTCTTTTGCCTTCATGCTTTCTTGGCTGACTGCTTGCGATGCTCCTGCATCATACTCCCTTGCTTGAAAATTTTCACGAACTCCTGTTCATGAGCTCTTGCACTGTCTGTCCATGCTTCTGAATTTCTGCTTCATCCTCCCAACTGGCATCTTCAACTGCGTGTCCCTTCCATTTGACCAAGTATTCAAAATACTCTTTCCTCTTGGTCTTCCTGCTGACCCTCTTATCAATTATACTTTCCATCTGTGGCTTTGCAGCTACAGGCATTTGTTTGGTCCACTGAACTTCTATATGTTCATTCTTTGTCCCTGCTTCTTCAGCTTTGTAAGGGTACAAATCTGAGATGTTGAATATTGGTGAAATTCCGATCCCATCGGGTAATTCGATCTCATATGCATTTGCCCCAAATTTCTTTACGATCTTGCATGGTCTAATCTTCTTCATTTTTAGTTTGTTATATGTTCCCCTTGGGAACCTTTCTTTCCTCAGATGTGCAAGAATCAGATCACCAACTTCAAATTGAATTTCCCTCTTGTTTTGATCTGCTCTGCGTTTATACTCTTGACTCGAATTTTGCAAACGTTCCCTCACTTGGCTGTGAAGTTCCTTCATTGCCTCTACAAAATCCTCTGCACTAGCACTTCTAGTTTCATTCTGTTCAGAATCCTTCAATTCAGAAACTCCCCTTGGCTGCATTCCATACACAATTTGGAATGGACTCTGCCCTGTGCTTCTATTGATCGAATCATTATAAGCAAATTCCGTCTGTAGTAGAATGTGATCCCATTGACCGTGGTGTTCAGTCACTAGGCTCCTCAGTAAATCTCCCAAGTTCATGTTCACAACTTCTGTTTGCCCATCCGTCTGAGGATGATAAGCCGAGCTAAATGACAAACTTGTCCCTAGCTTCTTCCATAAAGTCCTCCAGAAATGTCCTACGAACTTGGTATCTTGATCAGAAACAATACTCCTTGGTAAGCTGTGAAGTCTGACGACTTCCTTGAAAAACAGGTTCACAATATGAGTTGCGTCGCTGGTTTTCTGACATGGTATAAAATGTGCCATCTTTGAAAATCTGTCTACCACCACAAAGATTAAATCAAATCCTCTTTGTGTTCTTGGCAGCCCCAATATAAAATCCATGCTCACTGCATCCCACGACCTCTCAGGTATGAGTAATGGCTGGTATAACCCTGTGTTCTGCCTTTTTCCCTTTGTGTGCTGACAAATTCTACGTCTGTCCACAAATCTTTTGACATCTGTTCTCATCCCTGGCCAAAAATATGAGCCATTTAATTTCGAGAACGTTTTGTCATGACTGAAATGTTCGGCCAATCCTCCACTATGTTTTTCTTTCAACAGATTCTCCCTCATGGAGCATTTTGGAATACATAATTGATTGCCTCTGAATAATAATCCATCCTGGATCATATATTCATACCATTGACTTCTGTCCCTACGAATTGGATTCTTAGATGCCTCATACGCCTCTTTGAAATCTGGGTCATCTCTGTACATGTCCTTGAGGTTATCAAAACCCAATGTTTTGACTCTGAACTCCTGCATAAGCAAACATTTCCTGCTCAAAGCATCAACAACTTTGTTAGCAGTTCCAGAAATATGTTTAATTACAAAAGTAAAATTCTGCATGTATTCAACCCATTTAACATGTCTTTGGTTCAACTTCTCCTGTTGAGTTACGAATTGTAAAGCATGATTATCGTTGTACAAAACAAACTCTTTAGGAACCAAATAATGTCTCCATTTCTTCAGCGCTTGTATGACTGCATAGACTTCTTTGTCATATGTGGAGTACTTAACCTTCGCTCATTCAGTTTCTCACTGAAGTATGCGATCGGTTTGTCATCTTGGCTTAAGACCGCTCCAATTGCAAATCCACTAGCGTCACACTTGACCTGAAATGTCTTACTGAAATCTGGCAACACCAGAATTGGTTGTTCAGTAATCTTTTTCTTCAGCAAGTTAAAACTTTTTTCTGCTTTCTCTGTCCAATGAAAGATTTGTGTCTTTTCTTCACCGTGTCCATCATTGGTGCGCTAATCCCACTAAAATTTCGGATGAATTTCCTATAGAAACTAGCTAATCCATGGAAGCTTTGAACCTCAAATACACTTTTCGGTGATGGCCAATTCTTAATCGCCTCTACCTTATCCAGATCCATTTTCAGCTCATCTGCAGAGATAACAAAACCCAAATAAATGAGTTCTGTCCTCATAAATGTTGATTTCTTCATATTTATCAACAACTTCTCTTGCTGTAATCTCCTCATCACTGCAACTAAATGCTTCAAGTGTTCTGTTTCTGTCTTGCTGAAAATTAATATATCGTCAAGATATACAATGACGAATTTTCCTATGAAATCCTTCAGGACTTCATTCATCAATCTCATGAAAGTACTGGGTGCATCTGTTAAGCCAAATGGCATAACAAACCATTCATACAACCCTTCATTTGTCTTGAAGGCTGTCTTCCATTTATCACCTTCTCTCATCCGAATTTGATGATATCCTCTTTTCAAATCAATCTTTGAAAAAAACTTTGCTCCACTCAAGCAATCCATCAAATCGTCCATCCTTGGCAAAGGAAATCTATATTTGATGGTAATCTTGTTAATTTCCCTCGAGTCCGTGCACATCCTCCAACCTCCATCTTTTTTTGGGCTGAGCACGGTTGGAACAACACATGGACTCAAGCTCTCTCTAATCAATCATTTGTCCATTAAATCCTGGACTTGTTTTTTGACTTCTTCATTTTCCTGCGGCGTCAATCTGTACACTGCTTTGTTTGGTAAACTAGCTCCAGGTATAAGATCGATGTGATGACTTATACTTATGATTGGTGGCAACGAACAAGGTAGTTTGTCCACTACTATATCAGCAAACTCTTCCAGCAACTTTTGGATTTCCTCTAGTAAATCATCCACTCTTGTATTGGTTAAAACAATTCTAGGCTTCCTGACCACAATGAATTGTGTATCTTCCTTCTTCTTAACCTCCTTAAGAAGTTCCTTCCCACTCATGAGAAGTACAATGTTGCTCACCTCTGGTTTCACTTCTTTATCCTTAATCGGCAACAACATGTGAGTTCTCCCATTCTTCTCCAAGGTGCATGTGTTCTTTCTCCCACCATGAATCACATTCCTGTTATATTGCCACAGTCTACCCAACAATAGATGACAAACATCCATGGGATTGATATCACATAGTATTTCATCCTTATATCCTCCTATTTTAAATTCAACTAGACATTGTTTAGTGACATTTACCTGATGTCCTTTTTGTAGCCACGAAACTCTGTATGGGCTTGGATGTTCAATAGTCTCCAGCTCCATCTTTTCTACCATCTCTGTAGAAACGAGATTATTTGTGCTACCACTGTCCACGATGACTTTGCATACCCTGTCTTTGGTTTTGCAAGCAGTCCGAAAAAGTCTGTTCCTTTGGGCTGGGTTCTCTGCCTCCTTCTCTGGCGTTAAGAGAACTTTTCTCATCATCAGTGATCTTCCGCCCTCAGCATCTTCTGCCTCAACATTCCGTCCTTGTGCTTCGGCAATGTGAGTTTCACCTCCCTCTTTCTTTCTATCCGGACATTCATAGGATTTGTGTCCATTTTTTCCACAGGTAAAACATTTTATTTCTCCACCTCTGCCTCTTCCTCTTCCTCTAGCTCGAGGAAAAGTATTTCTATTAGCATACTATCCTCTCTGTGAGCTTCCACCTCTCTCAGTTTGAGGTTGAGGTTTCTTCCACTCTTCTTTAGGTTTCTGATTTCTGTCTTGGGCAATTGTCTTGCCTTTGGCTTGTCTTCTTCCTCAGCCTCTTTGACTTTGCTTCCGGCTCAACTTCTCTTCAGCTTTTAGATCCAACTGATAAGCATCCTCCACATTCCGAAGGCTCATCATGCTCATCTCATCTTGGATGTCATATCTCAGACCATTCATGTACCTGGCCACCTTTTCATCATCACTTTCCCGATGAATTTCTCTAATGTTAATATTGTAGAATTCTTCAGTGTACTCTTTCACTGTCATCAACTTATGTCTCAAGTTTTGCATTCTCCGAAACAGAGTAATTTGATAATCCTTGGGTATGAATTTTTCCTTCATCTTTGCAACCATTCTATCCCAACTCTTGATTTTCTGCTTGCCTTTACAGTGTTTTCCAACTTGCAGTTCATCCCACCATAATGTTGCATGCCCTTTAAGTCTTGTGAAAACATGTTTGACTTTCTCGTCTTCCTCGACATCCTCATAGTCAAAATATTTATCCAGAGCTCTAATCTAGTCTAGAAGCTCTTCAACGTCCAGGTTCCCCTTATACATGGGAATCTCCATTTTTGCCCTGGCACCTATCTTTGCAACAACCCTGAATAGGCGTTCATCTGCTGCATCTTCGACTGCAACTTCTTCTCCCTCGTTTCCAGCTTCATTTTTACTTTCAGCCTCGCTGACATCCCCAACATTGACTGTGCGCCTCTGTGCTATCTCCATGGCATCAAGCTTAGCACATAGTTCACGCATTTCCCTTTCCACTGCTGGATCAGGCATTGGTCTGTCTCTTCTTCTCGGCGGAATGGCTGTAAATATTTTCTCCTTTCTCTGCTACAGAAAGCAAAGAACTCTTTCTAGATCTCTGATACCACATTGACGCAAACCCCCAATCTTCAGAATCGAGGTCCGCACAGGATCGTTCTAAATCTGCCCCCCTGAGTCTGATTGACTCTTAGGTTCCTTCACAAGGAATCCTACACACACACAACAACAATGTTTTTCTACAGGTCCTTATGAGTATGCCCCATGTGAACCAACACAAAGCATCACTCAACTCCCCTGACCACAATAACAATGATCATGCCCTTTTTCCTTATCGAGACTTTTCCTTTTCTTTCCTTTTCGGGATTTCGAATTTCGTGAATCCTATTGTCGAGGTTTCTATCTCTCTAACCTTTACAAACCCCAAAACAATATCTCCAACGGGATCAATGGCTATAAGCCTCCACTCGATCCGACGACCCACGTGATTTCGGACTTTCGGGTACCGAGAGTCCAAGACTCTCGATCCCAGAACACCGTCCTCTCGGGTTCCTGAACCCTGAAACACTGAATTGTCGAAACACCACCTCACACTATTTTGCGTTTCGCAATTTCGAGGGTTCTCATGTGAAGAGCCCGAATTCTTGTCAACGGGAATGCTGAAATGTCGATTCCCGAAATTCCAAAATTCGTCCTAGACTATTCTTTTCGCGATTCAGGAGTTAGAGTGACCAAGGGTTTTGGATTACACTTCGAACTCACAAATTCCGAATTCCCAAAATAATCTGACGCTCCAGCAGATCACGATGAATGGTCCACGTTGACTCTTATTACCAGAGTGATGGATTCGTCCCTCCTTATCCACCTTGTAACTTCTCTTGATCTTACGGTTCTCGTGATTTCGGGAGTTCTCCTCGGAGAATTCCGATCGCTCGATTTCTTCCTTAACAACTCCTTCGAAATGAACCAGTATTCTTATACTGGGACTCAAATCCTGCGAAATGACTTCGACTCCCCCCTTTGAACACTTCAAAGGCGTTAACCCTTCTGAGCTTTTCTCTGACAACTTCAAATCACAAAATAACTTTTGCACACACTCTTTGCGACAATCCTTCAAATAGTTCTGGGTATTCGAACTCACGACTCTGTGCACTTTCTCTGCAACAACAGTCCTTCAATCTCTCAACCTTAGTTGAAAATTTCTAAAGTCTCGACCAACCTATGCACACCTTGCACAGCTTCTGTGCTTGTCTTGCACTTCTGTAGAAACGAGAACAACAGTATCCCTCCTTAGCTTTCAGAGATAAACTCCGAGCCTTCGTCAACACACTCCTTACGAACGTTTCACTGCACTCCTTGAAGGAACCTGTCACTCAGGACGAGAAACAATTGAAACTCATTTCCTCTCTATCTCTGACTTCAAACATCCAACTTGAAAACATACATTCACATACATAACAACAATTGATTGACAGAGAGAATAAAACAACCATAAGCAGATCAATTAGCATGTATACACAGAAAGCATCATAACACCATGAATCTGAATCAAAGCTTCATATATTAATTCAAAACTTCTGTACATGGGTTCTTCTCTACAACTCTCTGCTACAACTCTCCTCTTCTCTATGCTAATGTGCCTCAATTGATCTAATTCTGATTGATACAATGATACAAAGATGAGGGTGTCTATATTCGTTTTCCCTCCTGTTCCTAAAACTGTCTAATCTGGAATTTAAATCTACCTACTTTCATTAACTATGCATAAATGCCTCTACCTCTTATAGATGAGAGCGAATCGCTCATGATCTATTTACAATACGCAAGCACGCTTCCCTTTAACCATTACATTAATGATTCAAAAACATTTCCAAAACATGTAAAATGTATGTTGCACTTTCCAGCTGTCCTCTGCCTTCATGCTTGCTTGGTTGGCTGCTTGTGATGCTCCTGCATCAGAATAGTGAAAGGTTTTAGATCTGGAAGCTTTGTGCTCAATAAGTGGAAATTTTTGTTTCTGAAGCATGAATTTAGGTATGTTTGATAGATTTTGTCCTAGCTTGAAAACTAGGGCATTGCTAGATGAAAGAACGTTTGATATGAATAGATCTGATAGGAATAATGAAAGATATGTTATTCCTATGCATTGAAAGAATGTTTGGACTAACGAGTGGATGCAGGATCCTAGAAAGAAATTTTTGCAGGCCAGCCATTATGATCCTAGCGTGTAGTACAAGAAAAGTTGGGGATCATTGAAGAGAAAGAGAGGATTAACTCTTTGTTACAGTTGCAGAAGACCAGGACATCTTACTAAGGAATGCCCTGGGAGAAAACCTAGTTGCCTCTGTTGTAAGGCTATGGACCATGAAGTACTGGATTGCCCTAGAATGATTGCTAGACTTGAAAAGCTGAATATGTAGCAAACAAACCCTTAAGGAGATCAAGAGGCTAAGATTATAGAAGAACCCCAGGAAGAATCAGAGATTATGTTACTGAAAATGATAGAAAACCTGAATGAACATAAAGATGCTAGTTTGTTAGAGATCTTCAAAGAAAATGAGAAAATCAAAGTAAGAATATGAGACTTCAACATTGACTGTGCTCTAGATGAGGAAACACAGATGAACATTATGACATAAAGCACTTGGGAAACCCTACAAAGGCCTACTATGGTTCCTTCACTAGGAAAATTAGGGTTGTTTAAAGTAAAAATGGTAACCCTATGTGGCAGGATTACCCAGATAGCTATGAGTACCCATGGAGCTTCGACAGAGGAAGAATTCAAAGTTATTAAATTTATTGAGGACTGTGCCCCATTTCCAGCTTTGTTAGGCAAGATCTGGATTGAAAAAGACCAGATCCAAAGAAAACAAGAAAAGAAATCCCTAGAACAGAAGAAGCAAGAACTCATGGAATTTATGACTAGACGGATCGCCTACTTGATGAAAGAACAAGAGAACAGATGTAAGCTATTGGACACCAGGGACTTGGACGCCGAAGCTATAAGAGCATTAGAGGAACCACAAAAGACTGAAATACCTAATCCATATGTTGAAGGAGTATTACCCTTAGATCTAAAGAAAGAGTCTCAGCAGTGCGAAGTGACTATGTCGAGAGAAGATAGGAATCCGAACAGGAAAAGACCGATCGAGTTGAAGACTACCGGGAAGAAGGCTAGAAAATTAAGTAAGAAAAAGGTGAAGATTGAAAAGTTACAAGAGATCCCAGGTGGAACACTGCAGAAGGAAAAATCACAGGAATTGAACTTTGCCGAGATATCAAAACAACGAGATATGGCACTTCGCCGTGGCGAAGCAATCTAGCCGTTGGACCGATATAACCGTTCGACTTTCACCCCGAACGGATAGAAAAACATTAAAAGATCACTGCTAGACCGTTGGACCTCACCATAATGGACGAATCTACGATAATGGAAGCTTCATACCCATTGCAAGCAGACCATTGACGAATTTCCTATTTAGCTCATCGCGCCATGCCCGAAGAACACTTTTTCCAACTGAAAATTCGAAGCCCGCAGAAATAATGATTGTATACAGTGATCATTGCAAGTAGATTGTTCATCCTAGTGCAGTATCTGAGATCATCATGCCCCGATTATCTTTTCCGAGTGCGTATGTTTGACGAGCTCACCGCAGTTGAGGAATCCGTCACAGAGGTCTTTCTCGATTTAATGACTGAGAGAGTCTTGTCAAAAAGAGGAATGTCCACCGAAGTCCAAGCATCATTGATGAGAGGAGTGCAAGCCTCCCCGTCGACTGCTCGAGTAGGAACATCTCGAGCTGTTGCGGAAAGGAGAACTAAGCATAAAGATGACATAGCCAACGCGAAGTTAGTGCCATCCATCCTACCAGCTTACATACCCCCTCTGAGCAATGCGATTAATAGGGACAGTGTCCCTAGAGACTTTGAATACACCCTAGTCACTCCATATCTACCAAAAGGAGTACACACCTACCGCACAGATCAAGACAAGGTTACAATGTTGAAGTTTTGCAACTTCAACCTGGGGGATCGTAAGGTTTACAACATGCTCGCCTCATATAAGTACTTGACAAGAACTAAGAGCAAGAATTCAAAGATCGTCCCTCAACAATGGACGATGAACCTCGCGCATTCTACTTTGCTCAACATTATGAAAATACCACACTTCGGCAGACACTAGGAGGTGAATGCTTGTGTAAAATTGATGCTAGCAAGTTACCACGGAGGATACCTATGGTTAAACCATCGCATAACTTTTGATCTGACGCTGATCAATAGGATCACCGGGCTTGGCATGCAAGGCCCTGATCTCCAGGATTACTACCCTAGAAAGACCGCGGACCACGCTCTTTCATAGAAGATTAAAGAAGATTATGGCAATGTCGAGAAGGGCGCGCGAGGCTACAAGGTAGCCTCTATTGAAAGTGGCGCAATGCGCCTCACATGTCAACTGATCGCAGGAAAGATGGTACATAAGAATCGACCTACACAAGTATTAGGCTTTGTAGTTGACCTCGCAGGAAAATGCGCAGAGGGACTACAGATGAACTGGGCAAAGTTCTTGGTAAACTAGCTAGAGATTGACTATAGAGAAGCCCAAGATCAGGGGCATAATTTCCATTTTAGCTGGCTTCTAATACTGATCGCTTTTGTTGCATGGGAGCTACCGGAAGGTGCAACCTTCCCGGACCTCTACCCCTTTGATCCACTAGCCACAAAGTTCAATACATTGTGGTACTCGACCGACATGAACAAGCAATGGAAATCGAATGCCGTTTTCCACATGTATTGTAACCAATTGAAAGAATCCATAGGGGGTGAACCTCGCATAACCACAAACACTTTACAAAGGTTTCAATCTCTGATAAAGTTCAGCGCGGACCGCCACTTTATATACCTAACTCCATGCGCCGATGAGCACCAGGAACAATTTCATTCCTATTATAAGCAGACAGAAGAAGACCTAGAAGAGATCACCAAGGAATGGTCGATGGACCTCCTTATTGCAGCAGATCCAATAGACATTTCAGACATCAATAGCCCAGAAGCTGCACAGGACACACCTGGGCCCAGTAAGACAAAGAAAATGAAGAAGCCTGAAGAGGTCCAGGATGTAGATAGCAGATCTGTAAGGACGACTTCCGTCACACCAGATCAAGGAGGTAATGGCGAATACCTAGAGGAAGTTGAACAGATATTGGAAGACGAAGTCGAAGTTATAAATAAGAGAAAAGGGTCACCTCCGAAGTCTCCTTCTCGAAAGAAATCGAAAGCAACCGTAACTAAGATGCAAACCACGCTCACTCTAGATGACTTCAGTTTCCTCTTCGCAACTATGAATGAAGCCATATAAGAGATAACAGAAAAGTAGGAAGCAAAGCATGAGCATATATATAATAGGATTGAAATTGGGCTCCAAGAAGTGCAACAAGAACTCCAGTCTAGCCGCACAATCTCTACTGCGCCTTTGCCAGAAGGAACAACAGAAGTGGGAGAAGAATCAGTTCAACTCCGCAAGATTGCTGATACAGTCGAAGTATGCCTTCGACACACATAGGAAGAAAAAACGCAAGTTACTCAGGCCTTAAAGAAAGTACAAGAGGAAATCATAGAACAATGCCGAGCCACGCAACAAGGGAAGGATGCTCTCCAAGAAAATTTTGAAGAAGATAGAGCGAAGATCCAAAAGGAGAAAGAGAAACTGCTCGCGAAGCAGATTGGGATGGAAGAAGCAGTTAACCAAGCATTCCGCTCCGTCACTGGCTTAGAACAAAAGAGAGAAGAACCCTTCGAACGTCAAGTGATGAAGCTTGCTGAAGTTATTCAGTAGCTTCAACAAAGGGTCGTGGAATTAGAGCTTCAAACTATACCAAGTACCCTGTAAGAAGTGCGTGACCAATGAGAATTGAATGCTCAGAGCGCAGTCGAGGTGAGATCGGAAGACCAATGAGAATTGAATGCTCAGAGCGCAGTCGAGAGGATTAAAACACTTGCTGCAGAATGCAAACAGTTAAGTAGCAGAAGCACGCAGATATATGAACAACTATCCAAAGACCTAGAGTTGAAGAAATTGGAGTCCCAACTCCAAGAAGCAAAGAAGCACGCAGATAAAGTACAGGCGCAACTCAAGCTCTTGTCACCCATCGAGAGGATGAAGAGATCCCAAGAACAACACACCGCCCAACAAATCGTTCTTACCACACAGAATAGAGTGATGGAAGTCACCCAAAAACTCCAGCCGAGCTAGGAGGCGACCTATCTACTGTTTGAAGAAATTGAAGGCCAAGGAACAGT
>CBVK0101466065.1:0-26951 GCA_900067695.1 Picea abies | reverse complement strand
AGGTGACAGTGGGTGGGGAAGCTCCTGTTACGCCAGTTTGAAGCCTTGACTCAAGCTAACCTAAACCTTTCCTACAAACTGTGCAATAACAGTGACAACTAGAGCTGTGTAAAGCTCTCTGAGAACCCAGTGTTTCACGACAAATCGAAACACATTGAAATCAAGTATCACTAATTCAGAGACATGGTGCAGAGAAAGACAGTACACGTGCAATATCTTTCTACTCATGAATAGATTGCAGATATCTTCACCAAACCACTTGCCAAGACAAAATTCGAGTATTTTCGTGGGAGACTTGGCCTGGTGGAAAATGCCTCCCTAGCTGAGAGGGAGTGTTGATGATTGCATCTATGTGAGACATTCTCCAGCTTACAAACCTATGAGGTGTGGATCATTGCAGCTATGTGAGTCTTTCTCTCAGCTTACAAACCTGAAAGCCCCTAAGAAGGGTACGTGGTTCCTGCCTGAGACGGAGCTAGGAACGTAGAAATGATCTCCTCCATTCAGAGAGTTGAGAAGAACTCCAGATGATTATCCAGTGGGTAAGGCGATCTGTTGAGTTAGACGTGCCTGTGGCTGACAACAAGGTGAATGTGTGAAATCCCAAAGTGTTGGGTGCATCGTCATGTGAACAGAAATGAAGATGATGTATTAGCCTCCTTTGAGCAAGCAGAATTGACGAGAAGACTCCAGATGGTTCTCCTATATGAGGCAATGGGAAAGAAGATCTGTAGAGTGGACGTGCCTGTGGACAAGCACAGGTGAACATGTGAAGATCTGGTTCTTCTCTGTAATGCAGTGAACCAAAGATATAACATCCCTATGGATGTGCCCCTAGTGGATGAGCACTAGTGGGTGTATCAAATCCTTTGCTATATATTGTTCAAGAGTCAGACCTACCTGTAACCCTAATTGTTATGTAAAGGGTACAGGTCGACCCCACCTTAATGTGATTAATAATAAATGTAAAATATAATTAATCTGATCAATATTAATTATACTAATAATAATAATGAATTATAATCTGACTTAGAGAGGTCGGCCCTATTGAGCCAATAGACACTTTTGTTGATAGGACAGGTCTAATATAAGTAAGGGAAGATTTCCCAATGTGGAATCATATCTTTCTGTGAGTTTGGAAATTTCAGCAAGTACATTTCTTTGGGAAAAGGTGCGCACCTCTCTTGGGCGCTAGAGTTCTAGGGTTTGAGCACCCTCTTGTGTGCTAGGTCTTTCTTGGTGGTGAAGGTCTTTCTCTTGAAGAATATAGCAAAGGATTTGGCTAGGTTTTCTTCCCTTGTTGAGAAGAGTTTCCTAGGATAATTCTTGTGTTCTTGTGCATGGTGTTTCTTCTTGTGATCTTGGTTGCTACAACATTCTTGTTTATGGTTAAGACAAATGCAAATTGAAATGAACTACATGCTTAACTTGTCTTATTGAAAACTCAACAACTACAACATCTATATGTAGAGCCACTGGCCCTGCTAGCTCTACTAACTTCTCTTGATAGTCCAAAGGATGAACAAGAGAACTAGAGGGATCTATAATGTCATCCTTCAGAGCCTCCTACTCCTCACTATTAATCTCCTTATGAGACACTTTGTATCCCACAAAAGTACCCTTCTTTCCAAAAGGTTCTAACCTCGTCCTCTTCTCCTTCGAAGTTCGGTACATGGATGTATACTGTCATGTCCACAACTCCACGTCTGGATAATCTGCTCCATGTCTCAAACCAGAGACCATATGACTTGTTGCCACCTACAACCGTCCTTATAGATCCCTCTCAAAGCTATCACCTGTGACCTGTCGGGAACAAGAACAAGAACAACACTACTCCAGTGTTGTGACCAATCATTCCTCCACGATAACCTACCCATAACAAGAACAGGAACAAAAGAAAAGAACAACACGTTTCTAGTGTTGTGACCAATCATTCCTCCATGGTAAGCTGCTTGGAACTAGAGCCAAAAACAAAAGACAAATTGAAGAATGTCAACAAGCCTGAAACCCTAAAATTTCAACCTTGACCAAATGTCAATCTAAGAGCACCAATAGATGCGCTAGGACAAGGGGAGTTGCTTCATGGTAAAATTAGTCCCAACATTGTCCAATAAATGCTCAACGAGCTTGACAAGTGCAGATATGTGCAATGGCAAATTTCATGTGCAGCGGCAGAAAAAACTGTCCAATGGCAGATTTCAACAAAGCTCTGAAACCATGTTGATTTTTCTAATTTCCAAATCTGATAATTATTACCTTGTGATTTCAAACAGATTTCAATGCCACTGTTATCATAGAATAATTACACACTGAAAATTTCAACTGAAATAAAACTAGAACGGAATTACAGAATAACAAAGAGATAGCCATGCACAATAGACACAAGATTTATCCTGGGAAAACCATAACTCGGGAGAAAAAACCAACAAACTTTTCTCTAGAAGAAATTTAATCCAAGTTCAAAAATACATCACTAAAAAAATGAAGAATCCAAGCACATAGAATGTTGCGCCCTAGTGTGAGGAAGAACCCTCAAGCATGGTGCATCACTGGACAAAGATAGTGCAACTCGCACAAAGCAACTAGGCAATGTGCATTAGAAGAGGAGAATTGATGATGATGTGTAATAATGAAATGAACTTGCCTTTATTTATACTAGTCAAGTCACCTTATTTTACTGGTGTTGGTCCTAAAGTTTGCATTTGACTGCTAAAGGGCAAAGCTAGGCCACCTCAAGTTTAAAATGGTTGTTTTTTTTATTTTGTTGGTCAGTTAGAGGGTTGGTTTTACCAAGACAAGAGCATGGTTGGGTTGGCAAATGAAATGGATGAGGATCCTCCTTGGCTGGTTGCACACAAATGACAGACAAGTGAGATAATAGAGGTAAAAACAAAGGGAAACAACAAAGCACTCAATGAATAATCTGTTGTAAGAAGTTTAAGTCTTAAAATATAATTTCAAGGCATTAAACATGTATCTAAACACAATTACTCCCACAGGTTGCAAGAAAAACAAATCTTCACAAAAGCATTAGTTGTTTTACAAGCTGCATATTAGTAAAGATAAGTTATACAATAGTTGAAGGAAATGAAATGTACTTCGCACAAATCAAAAACTGCATTCAAGATAAGATAAACACACATGAAGATTTGAACAAAACACATTGTCATCAAGAGTATGTTCACCATGTAGAGAGCTTTAATCCATGCATAGAAGAGGTTAAACTAGATTGATGTATTGATATTCTTCCCCCAAAACCCCGAACCCTCAAAACCTACAAAGATTCCATCTTTATCACTGTCGGATCTCAACCGTCAAAAATTTTAATTTGTTTGTTGCTCACAACCTAAGCCCGAAATCCACTGCTCTGGATTGTTGCGTCTTTCTTTTTGGATGTTACTTGTGCATATAAAGGACTTGGTCGTCCTATTGCATGCTCAATCAATGGTAAACATGATGACATATGTTTCAAACTCAAACCAGAACATGTAATCACCTTTCAAGAAAGCAATACAATGATGCAAAGCAAGTAAACACTGGTAGGGGCAATTGACACTGAGTCATTAAATAATGGAGAATAAACTTAGCAAACACAAAACAAAAATCAGACCTTTGATGGATGTATAGGGTAAAGGAGGGAAAGGGTAGGGATGCAGACCTAGGTTACAACATTGACACCAACATAGGCTCCAACCAGGGATAACACATCCCTGTGAGGTGCTAAGAACAGTAGATCAGGTGCCTTACTACTCAAAATCTGCTCCCACTTGCTGTAACTTACCTCTATTTCTATATGCCAACCATGCTCTTTGTCTTTATTCAATCTGAAACTTAAAATTGCAGCTACACCCCAGTGCCTTTGTTGGGCTATGGAGTCTCTTATTCAAACAAGCTACTGAAAACCAACACACTAAAAGACAATTTGTGAACTGAAAATTAAATGCTCGAACTATGAGCTTATTCCCCTACTCCTAACCAGCATAAGTCAAGCTGATCACGTAACATGAAATTGCGAATACAACCAAGCAAGTAGGTGTCTGGCAAAATAACCTTGTTTGTTGTAAATGAATAAAAGAATTCAGAAATACAAATACTTTTTCAGCGGAAATTGAATGGGAAGCTTATACTTACAATTGCAACTTGATTGCATGGCAAATGTTCTAACATTTAAGACCTCTAGGTAAACTAAGTCCATGCAAATGGCCACCATATCTTGAAAATCATGATGCATGTTCAGTTCATACCAGAAACCTAGATGCTTCTTTGTGATTTCAATATCATCTCCTCGCTCTCTAAATAATCTACTTCATAATTCTCATAGATTCGATCACTGCTAAGGAGTTCCATCTATATCGTTGTAGAAGTTTGCACCTCATCATCAAGAGATTTATCATAGATGGGCTGGTCTTTAAAAATTACTGAAAACTGAACTTCAAAATCCTCCATTTCATGACATCCTTGGGAAAATGACTACATTATAACAACGTGATCTATGTCAACTTTTGGAGCAACAATCTCATCATCACAATAATTGTTAAAGATATCTGATATAATGTCAAATGTTTCTACGGAATTCTGATCATCTTTTTTTGTCATTAAACAATCAATAAAAATTTCCTCCTAAACAAAAAACTAGAGAAGATTTCACAAGGGGATGACTCTCCTTCCATTTGTTTAACATCAACTTCCTTCTCATTCATACTACTAGAGGAACCAACTATAGAATTCGGCATATATAAATGAAACTCCTCACAACAATTTTTCAAAAAGCAAATCGGCTGGAGAAAACCTTTTACAATGATCATTAAATTTTGCATGGAACATTTTCAGTGAAGAAATGCTAGCAAGAGGCAAGGATCGATACCATTCACGAGCATCTCCCTCTAATGAGTACATGAACATCTTCATTAATACATCCTTGTGATGTATACCCAACTGATGCATGACCTCATGGAATTCAAGAAAATGATCTGCAGGGTTATCATCTTTATCTTCTCTAAATCTGGGCAAGTAATCACCCCACTCATCTATAGTAGGAACAACATTTGGAAAACCAAGAACAACATAGAAATTAAAAGGAGCACACCTCTGAGCCAAGATGGCTTCCATCTGAAAATATGACTTCTTGAAACTGTGGAGTTGCCACTGGATCCTTTAACCATGGAGTCGCCAGGTGAATGATCTGCAATTTGAATGTGTCTGCCTTTTGTTCACCATCAAAAACCAAATCTAATCGTTGTCGTTCTCCCAGGGAAAGATTGCTTCATTACTTCGTTCCCCAACAATGGCGCCAGAAGATGTTGGTCCTAAAGTCTGTACCTGACTACTAAAGGGCAAAGCTAGGCCACCTCAAGTTTAGAATGGTTTGTTTTTTTTATTTTGTTGGTCAATTAGAGGGTTGGTTTTACCAAGACGAGCATTGATGGGTTGGCAAATGATATGGATGAGGGTCCTCCTTGGCTGGTGGCACACAAATGACAGACAAGCGAGATAATTGAGGTAAAAACAAAGGGAAACAACAAACCACTCAATGAATAATCTGTTGTAAGAAGTTTAAGTCTTCAAATATCATTTAAAGACATTAAACATGTATCTAAACACAATTACTCCCACAGGTTGCAATAAAAACAAATCTTCACCAAAGCATTAGTTGTTTTACAGGTTGCATATTAGTAAAGATAAGTTATACAATAGCTGAAGGAAATGAAATGCACTTCACACAAATTAAAAATTGCACTCAAGATAAGATAAAAACACATGAAGATTTGGGCAAAACACACCGTCATCAAGAGTATATTCACCAGGTAGAGAGTTTTAATCCATGCATACAAGAGGTTCAACCAGTCCGATGTATTGATATTCTTCCCCAAAAACCCCGAACCCTCAAAACCTACAAACATTGCATCTTTATGAAAGTTGTAGAGGCTCTCGTCCATCTGGAACTAAGGCTTAACTCTACACTATCAGTTAGAGAACAACTTATTGACTTAACTAACTACTCTTGGAGTATAGTAATGTATACTTCGAGCTTGACTTAATAAAAAAGGAGTGGTTCATATCACACATAAATGACCACTTATTATTCCTTAATTTAAAAGAGTCTTGCAATTAAACAACTAAAAGCTGCTACTAGCAATGAACTAGACTGATGCATATGCTGGAGTAAACTGAACTCTGTATTGAGCATTGGTGTCTATGTGCGTTGTTGGAGGCCACTGGGAGATCACTGGGTGTGTTGGCAGCTTCTTCAAGCACTCCTTCAAATTATCTCCTTTAGAAAGCAACATGTCTTCTGGTGCTTCTTCTGGAATCTTTGATATTTCTTCTGCAGTTTGCAATGCAATTTCTCCAATTCCTGATTATGGTGTTGCAAGGTCTAGACTTGCAGCTTCAATTCTTGTACCTATTTACTATCATCAGGCTTCTTTGTCTTGACTGTAACTGGCATTTTCTTCTTGTTTTTCTCTGTGATGGGAGGGTTGTGGTCTGCTAGTGTTCTGCTTCTCCTCGTCCTCATGTCATACCCGCAAACTAACTCAGGTTCCTTTGAATCCAAGCTACTACCTGATGAGTAATTTGGTGCTCTAGACTGGCTAGATTAGAAAGTCATTTGAGACTTGCAAATCTATAGCTTCACTTGTAAAATGGCATTTTCTTCGTTTGGCCCTGTTTAAAGAATACTTTAATGTAGGCAATTAATGAGGATAAGCCACTTCGACAATTCAGCATTCGGGAGCTTTTGATTGAAGAGTATAAATATCTCTCGAATGACCGAAATCACAAAGTCATTAACCAAAGCTTATCGCTAAGCAAATTCACCAGAGATTAAGATACTTCAATCATTTAATATTTCGGGACTTGGGGGCTCCGGGCTTCGGGAAACTGTGTTTGATCTGGATTAAAATCTCATGGAGTGACATGGCAGCATGTTGTCACAATCGATGATGTGTCATAAAAATGAGAGTGACATGTGTCACCTGAAATAGCGCAGATGATGTAACCAACGTACGTAAAATGAGTGCCACGTGTCATCTGAAATCAATTGACAGGTGGCATATGACATGTCAGCTGAAAAAGAGTTTATGAGAAAGGGCCTCCTACACTTCGGCACTTCAAGGCTCCAGGGCTACGACACTTCGAGACTCCGACACTTCGGCATTCGAGGATTTTTAGGATTGAAAAAATAACAAGCTTCGACACCTGAACGTCGAAGTCTCGGAGTGAAACTACATATTGCTTTGTGGTTAAAACCTTTCGCGGTTTTGAAACTTCGAGTGCACAAGAGTTGTTGATCTTAATTGACTGTCGAATCTCGGCCGTAAAAAATTTTAATCTGTCTGTTGCTCACAACCTAAGCCCGAAATCCACTGCTCTGGATTGTTGCGTCTTTCTTTTTAGATGTTTCCTATGCATATAAAGAACTTGGTCCACCTGCTACACGCTCAATCAATGGTAAACATGATGACATATGTTTCAAACTCAAACCAAAACATGTAATCACCTTTCAAGAAAGCAATATAATGATGCAAAGCAAGTAAAGACCAGTAGGGGCCATTGACACTGAGTCATTAAATCATGGAAAATAAACTTAGCAAACAAAAAAAAAAAACAGACCTTTGATAGATGTATACGGTAAAGGAGGGAAAGGGCAGGGGTGTAGACCTAGGTTACAACATTGACACCAACATTGGCTCCAACTGGGGATAACACTTCCCTGTGAGGAGCTAAGAACAGTAGATCAGGTGCCTTACTTCACAAAATATGCTCCCACTTGCTGTAACTTACCTCTATTTCTATTTGCCAACCATGCTCTTTCTCTTTATTCAATCTGAAACTTAAAATTGCAGCTACACCCCAATGCCTTTGTTGGGCTATGGAGTCTCTTATTCCAACAAGCTACTGAAAACCAACACACTGAAAAACAATCTGCGAACTGAAAATTTAATGCTCGAACTACGAGCTTATTCTCCTACTCCTAACTAGCATAAGTCAAGCTGATCACGTAACATGAAATTGCCAATACAACCAAACAAGCAAGTGTCTGACAACATAACCTTGCTTGTTGCAGTTGAATAAAAGAACGCAAAAATACAAAGATTTTTTCAACGGAAATTGAATGGGAAGCTTATACTTACAGTGGCAACTTGATTCCATGGCAAATGTTCTAACATTTATTCCCTCTAGGCAAACGAACTCCATGCAAGTGGCCATCGGATCTTGAAAATCATGATGCATGTTCAGTTCATACCAGAAACATAGATGCTTCTTTGTGATTTCAATATCAAGTCCTCCAGTGCTCTCTAAATAATTTGCTTCATAATTCTCATAGAATGGATCACTGCTAAGGAGTTCCATCTGTCTCATTATAGAAATTTGCTCCTCACCATCAGGAGATTTATCATAGATGGGTTGGTCTTTAAAAATTCCTAAAACCTAAACTTCAAAATCCTCCATTTCATGACATCCTTGGGAAAATGACTACATTATAACAGCTTGATCTATGTCAACTTTTGGAGCAGCAATCTCATCATTACAAACATTGTTAAAGATATCTGATATAATGTCAAATGTTTCTACGGAATTCTGATCATCTTTTTTGTCATTAGAACAATCAATAAAAATTTCCTCTTGAACAGAAAAACTAGAGAAGATTTTCACGAGGGGATGACTCTTCTTCCACTTGTTTAACATCAACTTCCTTCTCATTCATACTACTAAAGGAACCAACTATAAAATTCTGCATATATAAATCAAACTCTTCAAAACAATTTTCAAAAAGCAAATCAGTTGGAAAAAACCTTTTATAGTGATCATTAAATGCTGCATGGAACTTTTTCAATGAAGAAATGCTAGCAAGAGGCAAGGATCGGTACCATTCACGAGCATCTCCCTCTAATGAGTACATGAACATCTTCATTAATACATCCTCATGATGTATACCCAACTAATGCATGACCTCATGGAATTCAAGCAAATGATCTGTAGGGTTATCATCTTTATCTTCTCTAAATCTGGGCAAGTAATCACCCCACTCATCTATAGTAGGAACAACATTTGGAAAACTAAGAACAACAGAGAAATCAAAAGGAGCAAACCTCCAAGCCAAGATGGCTTTCATATGAAAATATGACTTCTTGAAACTGTGGAGTCGCCACTCGATTGTTTTACCATGGTGTCGCCAGGTGAATGATCTGCAATTTGAATGTGTCTAGCTTTTGTTCACCATCAAAAACCAGATTTGATCATTGTTGTTCTCCCAAGTAAAGATTGCTTTGTTACTCCGTTGCCCGACAACAGCGCCAGAAGATGTTGGTCCTAAAGTCTGCACCTGACTGCTAAAGGGCAAAGCTAGGCCACCTCAAGTTTAGAATGGTTGGTTCTTTTATTTTGTTGGTCAGTTAGAGGGTTGGTTTTACCAAGACAAGAGCATTGTTGGGTTGGCAAATGATATGGATGAGGGTCCTCCTTGGCTGGTTGCACACAAATGACAGACAAGTGAGATAATAGAGGTAAAAACAAAAGGAAACAACAAACCACTCAATGGATAACCTGCTATAAGAAGTTTAAGTCTTAAAATATCATTTCAAGGCATTAAACATGTATCTAAACACAATTACTCCCACAGGTTGCAATAAAAACAAATCTTCACCAAAGCATTATTTGTTTTACAGGTTGCATATTAGTAAAGATAAGTTATACAATAGCTGAAGGAAATGAAATGTACTTCGCACAAATAAAAAATTGCATTCAAAATAAAATAAAACACATGAAGATTTGGACAAAACACATTGTCATCAAGAGTATATTCACTAGGTAAAGAGCTTTAATCCATGCATAGAAGAGGTTCAACCAGTCTGATGTATTGATATTCTTCCCCAAAAACCCTGAACCCTCAAAACCTACAAACATTGCATTTTTATCAAAGTTGTAGAGGCTCTCGTCCATCTGGAACTGAGGCTTAACTCTACACTATCAATTAGAGAACAACTTATTGACTTAACTAACTACTTCTGGAGTATAGTAATGTATACTTCGAGCTTGACTTAATCAAAAAGGAGTGGTTTATATCACACATAAATGACCACTTATTATGCCTTAATCTAAAAGAGTCTTGCAATTAAACAACTAAAAACTGCTACTAGCAATAAACTAGACTGATGCATAAGTTGGAGTAAACTAAACTTTGTATCGAGCACTGGTGTCCATGTGCGTTGTTGGAGGCCACTGGGAGATCACTGGGTGTGTTGGCAGCTTCTTCAAGCACTCCTTCAAATTATCTCCTTTAGAAAGCAACAAGTCTTCTGGTGCTTCTTCTGGAGTCTTTGATATTTCTTTTGTAGTCTAGAGTACAGTTTCTTCAATTCTTGATTATGGTGTTGCAAGGTCTGGACTTGCAGCTTCAGTTCTTGTACCTATTGATTGTCATTAGGCTTCTCTGTCTTGATCATAACCGGCCTTTTCTTCTTGTCTTTCTCTATGATGGGCGAGTTGTGGTCTGCTAGTGTTCTGCTTCTCCTCCTCCTCATGTCATACCCGCGAACTACCTCAGGTTCCTTTGAATTCGAGTTGTTGCATGATGAGTAATCTGATGTTGTAGACTGGTTGGATTAGAAAGTTATTTGAGACTTGCAAATCTCTAGCTTCACCTGTAAAATGTCATTTTCTTCGTTTGGCCCCGTTTAAAGAATACTTTAATGCAGGCAATTAATGAGGATAAGCAACTTCGGCAATTCGGCGTTCGAGAGCTTTTGAATGAAGAGTATAAATATCCCCCTAAATGACCGAACTCATGAAGTCATTAACCAATGCTTATCGCTAAGCAAATTCACCAAAGATTAAGATACTTTAATCATTTAATATTTCGAGACTTCGAGGGCTCCAACACTTCGGGGCTTTAGGCTTCAAGAAACTGTGTTTGCTCTCGATTAAAATCTCCCAGAGTGACATGGCAACATGTTGTCACAATCGATGACGTGTCAGAAAAATGAGAGTGACACATGTCACCTTAAATAGAGTCGCAGATGACGTAACCAAAGTACCTGAAATGAGTGCCATGTGTCATCTAAAAGCAATTGACAGGTGGCATATGACACGTCTGCTGAAAAAGATTTTATGATAAAGGGCCTCCGACACTTCGGGGCTCCGAGGCTCCAACACTTCGGCACTTCGGGGCTTCGGCACTTCGACGTTCGAGGATTTTTAGGATTGAAAAAATAACATGCTTGGACGCCTAAACCCCAAAGTCCCGAAGTGAAACTACATATTGCTTTGTGGTTAAAACCTTTCGCGGTTTTGAAACTCTGAATGCACGAGAGTCGTTGATCTGAATTGACTGTCGGATCTCGACCATCAAAAATTTTAATCTATCTGTTGCTCACAACCTAAGCCCGAAATCCACTACTCTGGATTGCTGCGTCTTTATTTTTGGATGTTTCATGTGCATATAAAGGACTTGGTCGACCTGTTGCACGCTCAATCCATGGTAAACATGATAACATATGTTTCAAACTCAAACAAGAACATGTAATCACCTTTCAAGAAAGCAATACAATGATGCAAAGCAAGTAAAGATCGATAGGGGCCATTGACATTGAGTCATTAAATCACAGAGAAAATACTTAGCAAACACTAAACAAAAATCAGACCTTTGATGGATGTATAGGGTAAAGGAGGGAAAGGGCAGGGGTGCAGACCTAGGTTACAACATTGACACCAACAACTGGCAGGGCTGAGTTGTCATTTTTCGTCTTTTAACTTTATTTTATTTCTTTTGTTGCTTTTACAAGTGTTTCTTCAATGCCTCACTGCAGCTGACTTGATCTTCTTGTCTTCTATTTCTTTCTAGTGCATTTCAGGGTCTTCTATAATGGTTTCTTTGGATTTTCTTATGGAGAATGGCTGCCCGATGTTTCAAAACTTCAACAGCTAGCATATGTATCTAGTTCTTCTTGTGTATTTCCTTATTGCTATTTTGCATGAGATCTACATAATAAAATTTCTCTTCCAACTAGTTTTTCCCATGCGCGTTTTCCAGGGTCATGTTGACCAAAAATACTTGCATAAAGATCTTCTGGTTTGCATTCTTTTATTTCATCTTTTAGGTGAAAAGATCCTAGAGGGTATTTATTGTTTTGTGGATTTTTATATGTGCTAATTTGGACAGCAAAAACCTCCTAATTAAAACCTTAAAACAACATCTACAAAAGGGCAGTAAATCACTTCCTATCTGGCAGATTCAAAGGGCAGAAAGTTCGGATTTGTTGGCTGTCATAAACAACAAGAAAACAGTCCTAAAGCTTACCTTGAAAACCGTGCCTAACTTGGTCAAGGACAGACCTGTTAGGCAGCCTATAGGATCCTCAATTTTCTTCAACTGAGAGAGCCCAAAATGTTGAGTGTGGGTTTATAGATACCCAAGTCGAATATATTTGAGAGTGGGTTTATGGATACCCAACTCGAATATAGCTTGTTCAAATACATCTAAGAGTTGGTTTATGATACCCAATTCAAATATAGGTTGGCCTTGACCAAGATACATAAGTGAGTGGTCAATATCCCTTGTACTTCGAATGGGAAGCTTTAGAAAGAATGCAAATATCACAAGATACATCCCTCCTAAAAGCTAAACAGAGATCAAAGACTGTTATTCCTGTCAATTAATCAAGAAGAGCAATAACCACTGTATGATTGCACATTCAACCAAATACATCAATATGAAGTCCTCAAATAGTTGCTCAAATGTTGCCATGTCCAATCATCAATCCAACAACAAGAAACCCTAGTAATCATCATTGATCCAAGATTTTTCCTTCTATGCATCTACTCTAATGATCTATAAGAAAAGCTGTGCCGTGCCAAGAGGAATTTTGACGCACTGAAGAATTCCCCTTATCAGAATGGTTAGGGTGCCGATACAATCGAGATGTTCATTACAGAGAATGATATTCCTATTGAACATAAGGTACAAGATGTGATCCCTGCCTAATAGCGAGTGCAGGATGTGATTCTTCCTCAACGACGGTGGAAATATCAGAGGTTATTGACTCGAGCTCTAGCATGTCACCAATAAATGGTTCAGAATTATGACACCTATGCTAATATCCAAAGCCTACTCTCACAGGTCTCATCACAAGTTCAATAGGAGTAATAATACCTTGTCCATACATACTAAGCCGGAGCCCACCACTTTTATATTATGTTTGACAAAGAAATTTGGACCCTGTTATCGCACAATCTATACTTGCCTCAAGCCTAAAGGCAAGTAGGCCTAGATTGACGTAACACGGAGGTAGTCCTATCACTATCACCCCAATAGGATACCTCTTTCTATTTAAGAGGAAAAGAAACTCACTCCAAGGGAGATGTCCCAAGACCTAGTTGGTTGATGAAGGGAGATAAGACAGAGGTAAAACCCACCCCTCTCTAGGTCACTCAAAAGGAAGAAGTTACTTGGTATTGTTTGGAGTTAAGGAGAAATTCAAGGTGAATGATACCTGCCCCTTACCAATGAAACAACAAACGTTAGCAATAACCAATGATATCAATGTTTCAAATTAATGACTTCAAAAATAGAAGATATGCTACCAAAACCCTCTTATGCATGAAAAGATAAATGTATAGCAACAGCAATATATCCAGAAATTGCAAATTATAATAGCAAGAATGATATAAAGACTTCTGCAATTTGATGGCACTTTTGTCACTTATAATTCCAAGATTTAAAACAAGTTAACAAGTAACTTTAATGGGCTGTCAAAAAATACTTGTAACAGCAGTAAACTAAGTAATGATGACAGCAGTAAACTAAGTAATGATGACAGCAGCAAAACCACTTCAGAAAAGTACTTAAATTAGGCAATTAAACAAACACTTTGGCATATAATGATAGTAGTTTGCTTAGTACAAGTGTTGGGTGGTTTTATAGACAGTTAAGGGGCTGTAATGATGGCTGTAACAGCAGTTACAATAGCAAAAATAGCCTTCAACAACCTTCATAATTTTGCACTTGGAATGATAGCAAAGGGAAAATTAGTACCTTGGGTGATAGCACCTAGGCTAGCACAAATTTCTGGGTAGTTTTTTAGGTTAGTATGCTTGT
The DNA here is from genome assembly GCA_900067695.1 of Picea abies. NCBI lineage: Eukaryota > Viridiplantae > Streptophyta > Pinopsida > Pinales > Pinaceae > Picea > Picea abies. Next base: position 12,853 of record CBVK0101466065.1, on the reverse strand, counting down.
TAGGGCTGCAAAATAAAGGTTGTAGCAGCGATTATAGCAGCAGCAGTGTAGCTGTTAGTGTTAGTAAGAACTTCAAGAAAATAGTTTGAAAGTTTGTTTTGATCTCATTCACCCACAAGAGTATAGAAATCAGTGCCTTTAGGGTTTTATGGAGTCAATAATAGTAACAATATCACTTGGGAAATAAAATAATGATAATACTTGTCTAAGGGAAGAGGTAGATGCAAGAGGTGTTGGCACTTCAAGGCCTCAAGCATCTAAGTCTTTAAGGGAGGTCTTGCTAGAGAGTAGGCACTTCTAGGCCCTAGCATACCTTTTTTCCTTAGCTTTTTTGAAAGAAAAGTAATAGGTGATTAGAGTGAGGTTACTAGAGAGCTAGCACTTTAGGGCTCTAATAATCACTCCCAAAAAATGTATAATTGGCAAGATCAAGCTAGTAGAAGAGTTGTAGGAGAAAGAAGCATTTGTTGTTTCTCCCCTAGGATTTAAACAAGCAATTTCATAATCTTAGACATGAAACAAGTAAATTTTACCACAAACATCCATTACATGAATAAAAATGCAGATTTTCTACTTACTTCACCAAGAATAATCAAGTCAAACCCTATTTGAAGACCATTCCACAATGAAAAATGTCAAAATACACCAACATAAAGCTCTCCCAAGAGATGTGCACTAGTTATTTCAGCCAATGACCCTTAAAGAGGGCGGATATTTCAGTCCACCACTTGTGTGTGATGAGTTATCATTAAATGAATGTCACCTTATGTTTATTTATACCAAAATTTGACCTTTAATTATTTTAGGTCAAAATATCAGGGCTGACCTGGCCAGTTTCTTACAAAATTAAATCCTGGACAAAATAAAATAAATTTGCATGTATAGACCCTCCTAGGGGTGACGTCATGCCCTTCTAGGGTGACGTTGGACATCTGTCATGGAATGTTGCGCTCAAGGAGTGAAACATTGGGCCTCCAAAGGCCAAAACCTTGCCCACACATGCCAATAACCTTAGGATTACCCCCAAAGTGACAACCACTGCATGTAGAAACGTCAAGGGTTGTATGGGTGATGTCCGAGGCCTCCAAAGGCCAACGTTCGGGTAGGAAAGGCACAACCGCCTGGGTCTAGGTCCACCAAATTACCTCCAAAGGAAACATTCTTCTTCTTCTTATCAAAACTACTTCATCTTCATCCTGCCCCCCGGCTGGGGTCTAAACATCCATCAAATGGGCTTTGAGCCCTCATGAAGGTCCGATCTAGTCATCTCTCCATGTACTTGTTCATTGGGCAAGGTCCTGCAAAGACAACAAGTATGCCCTCCAGGGATCCATAAGTCACAGGCATCATAATACGTAAATCACATCTAATAATTAAAACGCCCAAACATGTGCATTAAACCCCCCTAAACCCAAACAAATGCTCAAAACGTTATGCAACTTGACAAGTGTAGGGTTTGGAATGGTCTCAAGGTGTCCTATTGGGCCAGTCTCCCTTAATTCAAGGTCGTTTCCCCAATGGAGCTTGATCCAAATCATGCAAGCGTATGGGGTGGTGAGGGGAAAACCTTTGGGCATGGGGTGCATGTGATAACAGGGAAATGTAACACTCACCTATGGGTGCCTTTGTTGAGGATGAGTTGCACCTTGTCATGGATGCAAATGTTTCAAAGCCCACTAATTGCCATTTATTCTTTTTTATCTTTTTAGCTTTCTTTCTTCATGTTGCAAGGAAAGAGTTGATGGTCACCGCCCTGGCTTGGTCACTAGCTAGTGGCAGTGTCACCCACAAACATTTCACAGAAATGAGAAGGTTGGCTCGTGATGAGACCCCCTTTCTCTTGGGCATGCAACCAAGAGCCACTACCCTAGCTTAGTGACCAATTGGGTGGTAGTGTCATACCGCTACATGTTCATGGTCATGATAGGTCAGCTCATGATGAGACCTCCTATCCACCAACAAATGCCTTTAGCCCCTTCTTCCCATGAGGTAAGGTACAACCCTTTCCAGGTGTAGCCTTCCCCAATGCCCAAAAATGTGGATAGATGGAGGGGATAAAGATGGAAAATGGTAAGTATGGATGGAACGAGAGATGACTCTTCAAAGATCCACTAGGTAACAACCTATCCTAAAGGGAAACCAACTTACTAGGGCACCAGGTGACCCTCCCACGTTTGAACAAGGAAAAGAGCATAAAGTCAAGCAAATGTTATGAAATCCAGAAAGATTCAATGCAACATGTTTAAATGTTTTAAAAATCGAAGCGATACATACCACGATACCCGAACTTATTACCTCACGGAGCAAGACTCATTGTCATTTCAGGATTAGGCCGGTGTGATGGACACTGTTGTCGATGGTATGCGGACTCTACTGCGGGAAAAAAGGGGCCCTCTGAGGCCATGCTTAAGTCGTCTGGCTCTCATCACTCCATGTCTAGGATCTGTGGGCCTCGAGATGTGATCTCCTTAGTTATCCCTAGGCTAGGTGATAACATCTGGCTCCAACTCGAGGGCATGTGCTCACCGTAGAGCGCATGAGAACATCAACATCCCTGGTATGACCTGTGCCTGCTAAATCTCAACAAAAGATATTAGTAATCCCTAGGGTGGTGATATCACCCCTCGTCCATATATGATAAAGTAAACAAATAAAAGCATCTCTAGTCTAACATATGATTATGAGCATACATATATACATAATGAAACAAGATAATATGAAACATGCAACTACAACTATTCTAACGTGATATGCAATGGTATGTACAATGGATGCAAATGCCTACCTATCCTAACTTATGTATACTTACCTGTCAAGTCAAGTCTCTACCCCATGATGGGGTTTGATGAGGCGTCCACTAACCGATAATGGACATTTCCTCCCTTCGATCGTGGACAAGTAGTAGGAATCATTGACTGACTTCATTCTGATCTTGAAGGGTCCAAGCCAAAACTTTGTGCATCCCTTAATCTTGTTAGGCTTCCCCATCTTTGTATCCCACTCTAAAACCAAATCCCCTTGCTTGTAGTCCCCTCCTTCGGAACCAACTGCTTCTTGTATTTCGGTGTATTATGTTGAGGGACGGGGGTGGGGTTCTACAGTAAGTACCTCTTCTTGGTTTGGCTCAGTCAACAAATGTTCATCATCCCCCTTCAATTTGACGAAGCCAACTCCTTTCCTTCTAAACCTTATTAAATCATCAATTTCATCCTCTTGTGTAGAAGAATAGTCATCCCAGTCCTCAGAGAGATTAGAGGCATCATCACGATAATCACTCCAACTTGTATCTCTCTCTTATTCCATAATGACGGGGTGGGACTCTACCAAAGCACTATCCCTTATGTATGTTTAGTGCAAATGTAACGTCTCATCATTACCTTGTGTAATGTTGTCCTTGGGATTGCTAGGAGGATTCTGGTCACCCTCTCCCTTGGTCCATGTTATCTCATTAATATTGTCTTCTTCTACAAAGGGAAGAGCGGTCCAGTCTTGAAATAAGCAGGGATCTATGGAGTCGTAGTTACTATGTCCATGATTACACCTTTCAATGTGTTCCATCCTCTTTGGCTTGTTATGCAAAGTGATACAATCTTGGGATCCGACAAGAATAGTTGTGTAGGACAAGTCCATCTGCAGACTTCCACCTAAAGTAGCAACCCATTCCCTAGATAATATCATTACCCAAGTGTCAGGTACATCAACAATAACGATGTCCATTATGATGGGGAAATCAGGGTAGTCAACAAGGTGGACTTCAAGACCTTCCATCAAGTCGTAGACCTTGATGCCATTCAACTCAAATCTACAAATGTTGGCATTAGGCCCTGTAACTTCCAGCCCTAATTGGTCCATAACCTTCAAACTCATCATATTCACAGATGACTCAAAGTCAAGCATGTAGTTGTGAAGACATAGGTCATCTATTAGCAAGGAAGTGAGAAAGGGTGTTTGTTTGTTTTCCTCAAAATGACCAGTTTGTAATAGTGTGGAAGTTTCTTCGAACAATTGTTGGTCATCTAGGATCTGTTTTGTAAAAGAAGGGATTTCCAACATTCCACAAATCCTTTTGACCTTTTGTAAGATATAGGCCATACTAGTGCTTAGGTTGGTCCTATCATTGCTAGGTTTTGGGAAAGGTTGGAGTAGATCCCTAGCACACACCTGGGGTTCTCCAAGCTTCACCCTTGAGTCCTCACTTGTTTGGCTTAAGCACTCAATCCTTGGCTTCCTCGTGTCTTGATTTTCTTGGATTTTCTTTTGCGTGATATTGGGGTGCTCTTGGGGAAACAAGGTAAAGATAGAATCTACATAATTAGGTTTCTCATGAGTAACCTTCGGGTATTCACGTTCAAAATGGGAGTCTTTGCACGATAAGCTCTTAGGATCATCTTCTTACCTCGCAACATTTTGTAGATCCAAGGTGTTTGGAAAAAATTGTTCTTTTGGAGCATGAGGTTTTATTATCTGACTAGTATTTTGAGGAAGTCTCATAGAAGGAGGCTTTTGGGCTTGTGATAGTGCCCTTTCCAACTCAAAGATTTCTTCTGAGGTACCTAGATCCTCAAATGGTTCATGTTGTTTTGAAAAAATTAAGGCATCTTTCATATTTGAGAACCCATTCTTCCAAGTACCAGTCCCTTTAGAGGGAATGGCTAACTTAATCTCATCGTTTACCTCTAGTATCTCTAGGAAATCATGTTCTTCTTCCTCGACATCTTCCTCATTGAACCATAGGACATCATCTTGGTCCTGAAGAAGATTGACTTGGGGAATGGGATAACACCATTTGAGATTTTCTTCAATCCAGCAAGCACCATCTTGTGCCTCCTTAAGGTTTGTCGGGAGTTGGTTCCTAAGGAGGGATTGGAAGTTTCCTTCAAAAGAATTGAGGTATTGTCCAAGAATAACACTCTTTGGTTGAAAATCGGAATCAATTCGACCAAGCAAGGTATTAAACCTATCATTAAATTCCCTAACAGTCTCATCGTCTTGTTTGCAAATTTTGAGATATTGTGAGTAAAGCAAGGCCATATCTTCCATCACACCCCACCTTTGCAAGAAAACTTGTTCTAAATCTTCACAGGTTGTGAGGCTCTTGCTTGGGAGGTTAGTGCTCCAGTAAGTGAGTGATGAACCTCCACTTTGGCATCCTTTTTGTTCCCTATATCCTAAATACATCTGCATTTTTCCTTCCTTTTTATATTTTCCATAGACTTATCTCTATAAAGTCCTACATTTATCACAAGTATTACCACTGCCACATAATCATCTTAATTTATTTTCCTAAATTAGGATTAGAATGAGTTTTAGAAGATATTTGAATTATTAGATGTATGTGATTTTCAATAACATTAATTTTGGCCATAGAATGCAAGGTTCCAGGTTCATTCTCTTGAAGTATACGAAGATATATATATATATGCAAGGCATTTTAAGAATATATATCTTCAAGGCAGTTTATGAAGATATATATTATATTCTCAGGAGAGAGTATTTTAAGAAGATATATTCAGTGGACAACGCAACATCCTATGTTCCATTTTGCATATACATATATGTATCGGCCTGTTATACTAGTCAACGCCTAAAACAGCACGATAGCACCTTCAATGGACAATTGGCATGTGAATAAGTGGCAGGGTTGGTGTTTATTATTCAGTTGAGCACCAAGGGAGATCAATACAAGGCCACGGATGAGTAACTGTGGGCACTGAATGAATAAGGAACAGGTGTAACAGTCCAACAAATGGATTGGGAATTGGAGCAGCTATTGGCTCAGACATCAAATTGATGGATTAGGCATCTAGTCGTTTTAACTGTATTCCTAGAATATAGGAAATTGGAGCTGTGTATTTAGAGTTATTTTGAGACATGTATTGTGTATATATGTGTGTGTGTGTGTGTGTGTGTGTGTGTGCTCACTTGAGCAAAGACATGATTTGTGTGAGACGTATAAAGAACAGAATTGAGTGAACTGTTGTTTCAGATTTAAGAATTTCCAATATATAAAATCTACTTGTGAGTGATAATTTCTTGTTGGTAGTTTAGTCAAGTTTGAGTACGAGAGTACTATGAGCGTGGACCCACTCACAAGTACAGTCATGTACCATTTATTTTTTGTTCATAGTTAATTGTTGCTAATTAGATTCATGCATGAGTGTCAGTCTATGTATTTTCTATGATAGTGAACTGTAATGTTGAGGAATGGTTGTATGCTGCATAATGGCCCCTGAAGTTTGTTGAATAATGGCAGTCAATAGCTATTAGAACTAATATATGTCAGCCTTTGTTTATAATACGATCCATTGTCCATTCTAACATTTCATGTTGAATCTAGGTATACGTAGGTCCTAGCTACTACAATAACTTTGACATCATTCACAAGATTATGAATGGTGACCATTACGTTTGTTAAGTCTACTCTTGCTATGTTAGTTTGATAATAATTTCTGAATACAATAGGTTTTAATATTTCTTTTTGTATAAGTGTACACATCTGCTCCAGAACCACAGTACTTTTGAATCTCGTTAAGTGAACATTCAAGGGTTAAGCCTATGATATCTCAGAAAACTTAGTCCTGAGAGATACCACAACAAGACTGAAGGTCAAAGTATTGTGATTTATTTCTTTCTTATCCATAGTTTACATTTTGCTAGTTCTCTTTTCTATGTAAACTGCACAGAGTGCCTCATAAGCACACATTGAAACTCGAGTTGACATAATTGATGAATGAGCATAATACAATGCTAAACAATTAAGAGCTATATTTTTACCTCATCATTTTGGCGTCGTTGTCGGGGTGGCACTCAAGAAATTAGGACTTTAGCCTTAGGATCACTGTAGGAGTAATACCAGGCTGAAGGGAAACCTCTAGGGAGTTCACAACTACCCTCAGATATCCCTTGCCCAAGATATTGTCCTTAGCAATTATCACAGGATGCATGACTCGAGGCACTAAGAAAACTCGTGGACGTGGTGCAGGGACCACCCGTGACACTAATAAACAGGCTAGTAAAAGTGAAGAAAAACAAGACCATACAAAAACCCCTAGTACTCATCGTTACTCAAAAGTAGCATCCAACTATCTGGAAGAGCCACCCGAAATAGACAATATTGATGGGTTAGGCATAGAGCCTCCTTCCTCTGAATCTCCCAAAAACCAAGACCATCCCATTGAAGGATCCGGATCAGAAGAACATAGTAACCCTATTGAGGAGCTAGAAAACTCTATCGCCTCTGAAGAATCTTTGTGGGGAGAAAGACTTTTAAACATGGGAGAAGAAATGGAAACATCAAAGCAGAAAGAACCAATCACATTTGAATTTCCTATTCAGGAGTCTGGGGGCATACTTCAAATGAAAACATTCCACCCTCTACTTTACCGAATTTTCGTGGATTGCCTAGCGAGGACCCTGACACCTTCCTCTTTGAATTTGATGTTCTTTGTCGAAGCTATGACTATTATTGTAATGCCCATAAACTTAAATTGTTTCCCGCCACCCTGAAAGAAGCAGCTCTTCACTCGTTCATGGGACTCGGAGGAAATTCTATCAAAACCTGGGACGAAATGAAGCAGAGATTTCTCAAGAAGTGACAGGATTACTGCAAGGTAAGGGATATACGAGAAGAAATTTTTAGAATGACACGGAAGGAGGAAGAAACCCTCGAAGATTATGTAGAGAGGTTTCAATACAACTTACAAAGGACCAAGCAAAACACACTTGATCCTGAAACATTACGCATTATCTTCCTAAGAGGAATCAAGGATGATTGCATGGATGCATTAAATCTCATGGGGGCCAGGGATATCTCCCAGATGACCTATAATGATATTTCTGAACTGTGTAAACGCTATTCACGAGGTATTACTAAGTCTGGGAAAGCCCCCCGCGATCTAGTCTCTAGGGTCACAAAGTCGTCAAGAGGAGGAGTTACCAGAACCGAAATAGGAAACATGTTGGACAACTTTAAAATCGATATCCTTAGTTCGCTTAGCTCCCAGTTGGATACCTTCCAAGCAAAGAAAAAGAAAGAAGTCGACCTAGTGTTGGTCGTCTTTTGTTCTAGATGTAGAAAAAAACACCCCCTAAGGGAGTGTCCTCTGGATAACATAGAAATATGTGGTATCTGCGAACAAAATCATGATAATAAGAATTGCCCCTCCGTGCCTGAACTAAAAGCAGTCTACCAAGGGGCCACTGGGGAGACAGAGCAAATCTGTTTTATGGCCCAAAAGTGACCATGGCCACCCAAGGCACAAAGCATGACACAAGAGCAATCCCAATTTCCTCCATACTATACTCAATATCAATATCCACAGTAAAATTGGTATGCTTCCATGCCTTGGCAACAATGGCAACCCCAAATGCAAAACCAACCTTGGCAACAAGGCTGGAGAGGGCCTAATCTTCAACAACCCAGGCCCCAAACACACCCTCCAATTCAACATCAACAACAACTACAATTACCATCCAACCAACCTCCTCCACGACTTACGCAATTACTGGCCCAACCAATACCAAATCCAAATAATAAAGTAGTTCAGCCCGCCTGCAACACTGAACTACCCTTCTTTACCACATACGTCATTTCTCCTACGGAGTTTCAAAACATACATCTATGATCGGGAAGAGTGGTTCAGGATCAAACCTCACCCATCATTCAAGAACAGGACGATGAGGAAAATCCTCCCGAGTCAGAAAACCAGGATGCTAATACCTCCAAGGAAAAACAAAATATTCCTCAGAAAAACTCCGATGAGCAGGAATTACTCGCAGAACCACCTTATCTGGAAAGGTTAAATATAGAAAATTCCCCCATACAACCAGAATTTGACCTTTTAGGAGAACTTTGAAACGTATGTGTAAAAATCCCTCTGTTTCAAGCTATCAAGGATGTTTCGATCTATGCTAAAGTTGTTCGGGAGCTCTGCCTAGAGAAACCAGGGAGAAAGAAGAAAGACCCAGAAACTGTTCATGTCATAGGGAAGCTAGCGGATCTAATGCTAGGGAAAGTATTTATGGCCAAATACATGGATCTAGGAAGTCTGGTAGTCAAAGTCAACATTAATAACATTTCCATTGCACACACTTTGGTGGACTTAGGAGCGCCATAAATGTAATGACCAAAGAAACCATGGAGAAACTTCAGCTGCCTAGTCTTCGACCTACCCCTACAGTCCTTCAACTAGCAGATAGTTCCACAGTAAAACCCGAGGGGATGTTGGAAGATGTAATTGTTTTTGTAGACTCGTGGGAATACCCAGCCGACTTTATGGTCCTACAACCAAAGGCCAACCTAGGGGAATACCCATTGATTCTGGGGAGACCCTGGTTGGCCACTGCCGACGCATATATTGATTGCAGATCAGGTTATATGACCATCTTCCACGGGAACTCAACTAAGAAGTTAACCCTCTATCCTCCTGCTAAACCTTCCCCTGACCTAGAGAATTCCCCTTGGGTTGAGGATAGCGATGAGGAACTCGCACAACCTCTATTAACCCTTGACCAAGCATCAACATTTAAACAAGCTATTGAAGATGATTTGATCTGTACATATTTAGCACATCCTCATATAGCCAGCCACCCAACTCTAGAGCATATCCTCAGAGAGAAGTTCCAGGAAGTCTATTCACCAATTGAACCAACACAATTACTAGATGAATTGGTCCATGTAGAGGCTACCCCTGGAGACCAAAGCTTAGTTGTTGAAATCCATCCTGGGAAAACCTTGAATATCAATGCTAAGCTAGATTCTTCTCAACAAAAGCAACTCATTGAAATACTAAGAAAACACAGTTCCACCTTCACTCGGGACTATACTGACATGAAAGGGATCTACCCTAATCGATGTACCCATCACATCTATCTTAAGGAGGATTCCCGACCTATTTGACAACCTCAGCGGAGGATGAACCCTACTCTGAAGGATATAGTCAAGGGGGAGCTCCAGAAGCTCCTTGATGTAAATTTTATTTACTAAATCTCCGATAGTAAATGAGTTTCGCCCTTGGTTATTGTGCCAAAGAAGAATGGTAAGTGGTGTATTTGTGTTGACTACAAGGAGCTAAATAAGGCCACTTTGAAAGATTACTTCCCATTACCATTCATTGATCAAGTCTTGGATACCTTGGCAGGGAAAAAGTACTTCTCTTTTCTTGACGGGTTTAGCGATTATAATCAAATACAGATCAGCCCTACGGATCAAGAGAAAACCACTTTCACATGCCCAAGGGAAACCTATGCCTATCGAGTACTTCCATTTGGACTATGTAACGCTCCCGCTATATTCGAGAGGGTTGTCTTAGGGATATTCTCCGACTTGACCAATGATTGCGTGGAAATTTATATGGACGATTTTACTGTGTATGGAGATACCTTTCGAGAAGTTGTAGACAATTTAGAAAAGGTCTTAATCAGGTGCCAAGAAACCAACCTCTCTCTTAGCCATGAGAAATGCCATATGCTTTGTATTGAGGGGGTTGTGCTAGGACACCACATATCACCTACAGGAATCCAGGTAGATCCTGCTAAGATCAAAGTCATTCGTGACCTTCCAGTACCCACAACCCAGAAAGACGTCTGCAGTTTTCTAGGACATGCAGGATATTATCAAAGATTTATCAAAAACTTTACAAAGATAGCATCCCCCATGTTTACATTACTCACAAAAGCTACGAAATTTTCCTGGAATGATCAATGTCAGATCACATTTGAAACTTTAAAAGAATGATTATCCATTGCACCTATCTTGAGGGGTCCCAACTGGACCATACCTTTACATATCTCTACAGACGCCTCAGATACAGCCATTGGAGCTATTCTCAGACAGAAAGGGGAACAACGTCTGTATGCTATCTATTACATCAGAAAAAATCTTACCCCCGCTGAAAAGAACTATACCGTAACCAAAAAAGAGTTTTTTGTTGTTGTGTATGCTATTAATAAATTTCGTCATTACACCACAGGTTATTCAGTATTCATACATACTGATCACTCTGCCATTCATGATCTTATGAACAAATCCATCATCAATGGCAAAGTGACAAGGTGGTTGCTCTTATTACAAGAGTTCGACATTTCAACCATTGATAAACCAGGTAAGGAAAATGTCGTTGTTGACTTCCTCTCTCGACTCACCAATGAAGGAGAAGCCATTCAAGTGGAAGATAACTTCCCAGATGAACACTTGTTCGCTTTATCTACTAACATACCATGGTTTGCAAATATCGCTAACTACTTGGCTGCAAGTAGACTCTCACAACATCTATCCCCAAAAGAGCATCAAAGGGTTATCCAGCAAAGCGCAACATATTCCTGGATTGAAGGATATCTCTTTCGTACTGTTATCGCACAGTTTGTAGGAAAGGTTTAAGTGGCTTGGAGTCAAGGCTCAAACTAGCGTAACAGGAGCTTCCCCACCCACTGTCACCTCGATGGGGAGCTCTTTCTATTCTGGGTGGCTAATCCCAAGGGAGACGTCCCTAGTAATCTGGGGTTCTGAAGAAAAAGGATCAAGAGTTTAAGGCTTCAAAGGTCAAAGTAAGCTTTCCCTTCACAGATTACTGCCAAGATGATAGTCAAGGAGAAGATCTTCCACTGAATGGCACCTGTTTGCGAGACCAGGCAAATAAAACTAAAAGAATGTGTTGCAGTGGTTAGTACTTCAAAGATATCAATGACTATCTTAAATACATATGAGCAATGATGAAAGTAATTATTGACGAAGTCAATGATTGCAATTAGACTTTTATGTCACTTCTTCAATAAATACACAAGAGATATTGGCATTCAATGATTAAAATCAATCTTTATTATATCACAATGCAATAAATATGCTCATGCACAATATTGTTGCTGCATCACTATTGCAGATTTAGGGTGATGTCAGCCTTAGTATTAAGTCAATTTTTGAAGACAATGAGAGGAACGTTTTGTCAAACAAGCTTATGAAAATAATCAGCAACTCAAAGCCTATCAAAAAGGGGTGACAATGTCAAAACGTTCTAAGGCCAAACAAGGGTTTTAACAGGTATGACGTCACCTATATTGTTGTTGTTTTAGGGTTAGGGTTAGCTAGTCAAAGAGGTGGACGTTTTGACAAATCAACCAATGAAAATGCCTAAAACCTCTATGGCTATCAAGAGATGAGTCAGCCGCAACTTTTAGTCCAAGCACAAGTTTAAAAGAGGCAAGACGTTATCAAGGTTAGTTAGGGTTAGTCTAGACGCTAGGGTTAGTTAGGGTTTCAATTAAAGAGTGTTTAAAAGAGAGTTTAAGCATGAAAACCTCAACGTTTTGTTCTTAGACTAGTGCCTTGGGTTAATGGAGTCAAATGGAGAGAAGCTAATGACTTGGAGAGACTTTAAACCTAAGGACAAGAGGGTTAGGTTTAATGGTGCTACAATGGCAGGGCCACTAAATCAAAACCCTAAGGGGAGGAGGCTCATTCCGGTGTAGCTAAAGCTAGGCCTCATGCTCCTCCCTCTTTCCTTAAGACTCTTTGGCAAAAACGGCTAGCTATAAAACACAGATCTATGGCTGAAAAGTCTTGCTTGGGGACAAGGCTTTTCAAACCCTAGAAGCCAAACCCTAGGTGTAAAATAAATTAGGCCTAGGACGTCTTCTTTCTTCAATCTATGCTTCAAACTAACTCAGAAAAAAGAATGGCTAGTGTAGCTACGGCTAGGCTAGACCTTCTTTAATCAATGGCTAAACAAGCTATTATCATGGGGACATGAAGCCACGACCTACTTGTGTGTTGGCTCCCTAGGGTTTTAGTGATTAAGCAAATAATAACAATGTAACTATAAAAGTAAGCAATTCTACCTACAACCATTCAATAAAGAAG
>CBVK0101466061.1:0-12657 GCA_900067695.1 Picea abies | reverse complement strand
AGGGAGTTAAAGGATAGTAATGGACCACATGTCCACATGCTAGTTTCCTAGGGCTTTTAAAATTCCACAAGGTTGTACCAATGGCATCTAGCTAATTAGGTAATCACACTCTTGTAAAGGACCAAACAAAGTCCACATGTAGCAAGGTGACATCTAATTAACTAAAACTTGGCACACTTTCACTCACACACAAAAGTCACTCTTTTCACTCACATAGCCTCTTCTCGAAACGTGGAGGTCTAAGTAGGTTTCCTCCAAAGGGATTCCAAAAAAACCCCATCTTTTCTTGACAGGACTATCCACTCCCACTTTTAATCAAACAAGGTTGGTTTTCACCCCCAGCCTCACAAAACAACTTCATCTAAAAAATTTCTAAAAACTCACTAAGGTTTCCTCCACAGGAGGTGCCAAAAGAAGTTTTTAGTCTAGGTAGGATTTCGAGGATAGGCATCCAAATAACTCCCCATTATCTGGTTCTCACATTTTCAAACATAGAAGTTGACAAATAGGGAACTTCAAATCCTCCAAGTCAAGTGTTCCAATCACCATAAGGCAGGGAGATATCCATGAAGGGTCGAAGGCCGAGGTCTGGTTGTTCTGTGTGTCCCCCCTTGAGGAACCCACCTCTTGGATGGGATCCAACCCGTGACCCATTTCTTAGGCCAAAAATCTAAATGTCGCACTTGGACCGAGGTACCTAGTGACCAACTTTAGGACATCTACCCAGGTGGTGATTGTGGGTTGCAATCGCACCTTGATTGGATTTTGTGTGGCTATTGGGAAATATCGCCAGCTCTTTCGGGATATGCCCCCTCTACCCCTCATTATAACCAATTGTTTCATCCTTCACTAGTTTCTCTTCCGGTGACTTCAGACCATACTGTTGAGTACTATTGGAAGGTCCAGTACTATTTGAGAGGAAGGACGTTACGTCTTCTAGGACATGAGCATTTTCTTTCTTTTTGATTCCCCCACGCGGAAAAAACCCTCTTACCCATATATATGCTTCTTTCTCATTTATGTATGATGCACATCTGATTATAGTTTGAACTTGATATATATTGTGTAAAACAGTCACAACAAAGACTCTTATTTCTATATTTCTCTCACCACTTTTTGCGCACATTTCACACAACTAGTCTGACATCATAGGGGAACCACAGAACCCCCATCGTTCACGATGCTTGCTCAACCTCCCTCCTATATTAGGGGGAGTATATGGTCGTACCCTCTCATCGGTACCTCCTTCACACACTCCTGTGAGTGCTACTATCTTAGGATCAGCTTTGCTTGGTTCTACATTACTTGGGCCTCCTTCCCAAGGTCATCCATTTACTTGCTCTCCTTTGCACGGAAGTGGGGGACCCACTTCCTCTCAAGGAGGGAGCACCAACCCACCTAGTCCCCATGAAGGGTCAGGTTCACAAAACACTATGGCTGGCACTAATCCTGCCACCCCACTACAGATGCCATATTTGGCCTCTCTCAACATACCGGATCTCACCAAGCTTACCAATGATCCTATATTGCATGACGCCACATGGCCTACAATGCCAACCAAACTTCCCTCAGACATACCAAAGTTTGAAGGAAAGGCAGGGGATGACCCCGCCAACCACATCATGACCTTTCATCTATGGTGTTATTCTAATATCATTATGGATGATTCCATCAGACTACAATTATTTCAATGCACACTCACTGGCCCATCAGCCAAATGGTATGTCGAAGAAAAATCAGGGTCCCACACAACCTTTGAGTCCTTGGCCAAAGTGTTCTTAACCTTCTTCCAATTACCCATCTGCCATGACAATGATCTAGAACTCTTGTCTAACTTCAAACAGACCTCAGCCACCCACATCGCTGACCACATTCATGAGTGGCGTAGGCGATGTAGTTTGTGTAAAGCAGAAACCACCAAGCAATAGTGCCTGGACTGGTTTCTTAGATCACTTGTCTCTCTCCTTGGAAAGGATGTCACTTCCACCTTCCCTCAATCTGAAGAGGAAGATATCAGTAAAGCCCAGCAGTATGATCTCATTTACGCACAGTCGGGGTACTTATACACAGTACTTCCTGATCTCCCCAAACCCATGCCATTTAGTCAAGACAAACCTGGGATGTCTCATTCAGCAGACGGACTAATAGGTTCCACCACACACCATGGTCCACAACCCCAACCACCACCGATGTATGGAACACCTCAATACCCGCCAGCCTATGGGGGAACTTCATACTACCCCCCACCCCCTTATCAACAACCATATCATGTTGCTATACCCCCACCGACACCTCCCATACATCCACCTCTTCCCACAACCAGTGGTACCCCCTCAACATCAGCTTATAGAACTATTGAAAGTGCTATGCCTTCCTATGTACCTTATGGATCGGTACCACCACAGAATCCATACTTCCTGTTTCCCCACAACCCATGGCTCCCCCACATACACATGCGGGGGTAAATTTTGTTCAACCCTCTACTGCTCAACAATACCAAAATTTTGAACAGTTGAACACAGCCAACCCAACTCATCCTTCGAATAATGCCAAGAATAAAGGATGAAACAGGAATAACAATAACCTGGGTCAAGGCAGGAATCAACCCCCACAGCACCAACCCACTGGGGGAAACCAGAACCAAGGGAACCAAAACCCCCAAGGGGGCAATAAAAACAAATGCCAAGGGAGAAATAATGTTAAAACCATCCACCCGTGTGCTCTTTGTGGCGAGTTCAGTCATTACACTCACCAATGCCCCTAGATCGCTGATTTCAAATGGTTGAAAGACTCGGAGAGTCTTCTCCATGCCCCTGCACAAACCGCCCCTCAACAGGCGCCATAGCAATATGTGCAACACCCCCCTCCCGCCGTGATGCAAAATCCTATCCCACATCAAGGTGTAATAAACACCCAACAAGACACGCAGCATCCCCCACCTTCGGTGAGTTCATACCACAACCCTAACAATCCAACAGAGTGAACGATTCTCCTCACCTGTGAGGAAGAAATCCTTCTGAAAACACAGAATTGTCAGTATCAGACACCAGCCGAGTCTACTCCTATCTCTCCAAAGACAAACCCTACACCGACGGGACCCCCGTTGGCGATCCCTCGCCCTTCCACCGAACCCCCATTACACATTCCTCGTATCCCATTGCGCAGGAATGTTCACAACCCACAGGCTAGGGAAGCTCATAATTATAGCTTGGTAGATGACTTCGCGCAATCCCCGGCTGCCATGTCAGTCTTGGAAGTCCTCTAGACTTGTCCTACACAGTGGAAATCACTACTTTCCACCTTGGGGGTAGTCGACCCTGCCGATACTCAACTCATCACCTTCGACCTTGATAGCTGCGAACCTCGTCTTCCCGCCTTGGTCGCTATTCAAATACTAGTAAAAATAAAAAACATCACCATTCATCGGTGTATTATCGATGAAGGAGCATCTACATGCATCATGTCCAAAATAGTATGGCAGAATCTTGGTTCCCCAGAACTCATACCCTCCGCCATCACATTACGAGATTATGATGGACGACCATCATCTCCTGAAGGGCTCTTCCAAAATGTCCCCATGGAACTAGGGGGGAAAGCTATCCTCATTGACATAGAAGTTATTGACGCTCTGCTCGATTACAATATCTTGTTTGGACGTAGCTACATGTATGCTATGAAGGCAGTGGCATCTTCCGTCTTTCGGATAATCATGTTCCCTCACAACGGAAAGATTGTGACCATCGACCAAGTCTCACATTATGAGCCTAACCCATCTGCCAATCTCGATAACATTCTTCCCCTCATTCACACAAACTAGGACACCTACCCACTCATAGAGATGGGTCCTGGGATTTTCAAAGATCCATCCTTATTAGGGACATACCATGGAGCACCACCACTCCTTCCCCCTAATCAAGTATGCGTCGTCTCATCTAATGAAACTCACACGGAGGATTCGCAGAACCACTCCAACCGGAGCCTCCTGTGCACTCGTTGGACCCAACCGTCCATGACTCCACATCCCCCCAGGGGCATAGTCCCAGTCGGGAGATAGTCCCCCAACCCCTCACTCAATTTCCCTTATTTTACCCTCCACCTGGTATAGAAGCTTTCCAGGTAGCCGCAATGCTCACACTACCTAATATGGTGTTAGCAATCCCAGTGTGGTATTTACATCCACCTGAGATGGTCCCTCACCCATCCCTTCCACCACAGGAAGGCTTCCCCATGACGATTCCCATCCTCACCCCCACTACCCCCATACTCCCTACCCCCCTTGCTCTAGCTGGGGGGAGGAGAAAGAAGAAGGAGCCCACAACTCCACTTCCTCCACACATACCACCACCTTGCGCACTATGTGAGAAAGAGGGTCACCAAACCAACAACTGCCCATCACTACCAGAATTACGGAATTTGATTCCCCTTAATCACACTCCCACAACACCCATCACTACTGCTAGTCCTACTGCTACCACCCAACCTTCCAGTACTAAAGGGTTGAGGACCAAATTCACGTGTGCTATTTGTTCCGAGCATGGCCATTACACCCATCATTGCCCAACACTGCCACATTTTCGGCAGACATTAGCTGCTGTACACCAGAACTTTCAGAACAACCCATGCCCTGCTATGTCCTCTACAACAAACATCACTGACATTCGTTATGTCACCACTTTCGTCAATGAACGTTTGAGATGCCCATGTTCCCTCTGCGATTCGTTGGATCATGTCACATACCAATGTCCTATGATCCTTGCGTACATGCAACGTTAATTAACCCTGCATCACCAACTCGCAGAAGCAATAATTGACATTACCTCGCCACTCGAGGCTCTTCAAGTCATTTCGCCTGAACCCGAGGCACTCCCAATGCCTCCTTGGTGCTTAGATGACGTATCTGAGGATTTACCCCGTAACCCACCCAACCCTCCTATGGAAATTCTTCACCCAACCACCACAGGTACTCCTCAGTACTTCAACATATGGTTCATGTCGAGTGAACCCTCACCATCTGCTTGTACCACTCCCCTTCTCCCACAAGGGGCAATCACACTAGCGTTGAGATCACTCCTCACGACCCCTTATATTCCCGTCATTTCCAATGTGAAGAGGAAATACTGGAAGAGATACAATGCCCAGACTCTCCCTGGGACACACTACATCATCGCTCTCTCTTCCTTCCGCAGGAAGCCCTCATGCCTCCTAGCCATAACCCCACTTACACGGTTGAAACCAAAGATTTATCCCATCCGGGCCTATCGATTGGTTCAATAACCCCATCCCTACACCTGACACTTTTGAAGAAGGTAATCTGGCTAACATTTCCCCCACCATCAAAATTGACATTTCAATTAAAAATGGCATCGTCGAAGAAATCATCATTGGAGCTGCTTGCAATCCTCAGGAAATCACTGCATATAAAGCCCTCTTCTAGGAATACAGGGATATTTTCGCCTAGTCATACACAGAAATGCCTGGCCTTGATCCTTCTATCGTCGAGCATTGCATCGACACCTGGCCCGACATTGCACCAGTTCACCAGAAACAGCGATCGCTACACCCATCCAAGGCCGCAACCATCAAAGACTAAATTGATAAATTACGTTCGGCTGGATTTATTTACCCGATCGCTTACACATCATGGGTTTCCAACCCTGTACCCGTCGACAAAAAACAGGGCACTATTCGCATCTGCACCGACTTTCGTAATCTCAATAACGCATGTCCAAAAGACAACTTTCCAACGCCTTTCATCGATCAAATTATCGACGACTGCACTGGCCACGAGGCTCTCTCCTTTATGGATGGATTCTCTGGCTATAACCAAATTCAAATCCACCCAGCCGATCAATACAAAACCGCATTCATTACCCCGTAGGGTACTTTTGCATATCGTGTCATGTCGTTCGGCTAGAAAAATGCTGGCGCAACTTTCCAGTGGGCCATGACATATATTTTTCACGATCTGGCTGCAATCATCCTCGCCTACTTGGACGACCTCACCGCTCGATCCAAGAAATGCACCCAGCACCTCGATGATTTATCAATCATCCTTCAACGGTGTCGTCAGTACAACATCCGCTTAAACCCTCTCAAGTGTGTGTTCTGCGTCACCATAGAGCGCCTCCTTGGTTTTATTGTTTCCCAAAGCAGTATTACCATGGACCCCCTTAAAGTCAAAGCTATCACCGAAATTCCACCTCCTTGGAATTTATGACAACTTCAGAGTCTACAGGGAAAAGCTAACTTTCTTAGACGCTTTGTTCCTGATTACGCCATCCGTGCACACGGTTTCCTTCACTTACTACATCACGACATCCCTTTTCATTGGGATGACTACGCCCAACAGTCATTTGACGATCTTAAAATAGCGCTTTCGAATGCACCTTTGATTAGTGCACTTGACTATAATCGCAACTACATCCTCTACATATCAGCATCAGCTGTATCAGTAGCTGACATCCTCGTCCAGCTCGGAGATGACAATCATGAGAACGTCATTTACTATGTTAGTAAGAACCTCTCAGGGCCACCCTTGAAGTATAAACACGAAGAGAAACTTGCTCTTGCCATTGTCCTCGCAGTGCAGAAACTACGCCATTACATTCTACTTCGCATCACCAAGGTCATCGTAGATTCCAACCCTATGAAATATTTACTCAGCCGTCGTCAAATTAATGGAAAATTCGCTCGATGGATCATTATCCTTCAAGAGTACGACCTTGAATTCTCAACACCTAACAGTAAGAAGGCCCTAATTCTCGCTGAACTTGTCATGACCCTCCCCTCTGACACCACTAGTGCCCCTGACAACACCGACTTTCCTGACGAACATCTCTTTTACATCACTTCCGATGATCCTTGGTATGGCGACCTTCTCATCTACCTCTGAACTCAAAAGTTCGGTAACCACTTATCATGAGATGATCGTCAGCGCATACGCCATCAGGCCCCCTGCTATCTCCTCATCGGAGACATCCTATACCAGAGGGGCGTCGACACCATCCTTCATCGATGCCTGACTATTGATGAAGCCGACAGAGTCTTAAACGACTGCCACAACGACGCATGCGAGGGCCATCTTTTGGGTATCTCCACTGCTCAAAAGATTATCCAGGCCAGTTACTTTTGGCCTACCCTATTTCATGATTTCATTCATGTCGTGAAATGATATGAGCAATGTCAGCTCTATGCCAACAAAGCCCATGCTCCCCCCGCTCTTCTTCACCCTGTCATTACTGTGGGCCCCTTTTGTAAATGGGGCATCGAATTTATGACTTGTAATCCCCCCTCCAACAATGGCCACAAATACATTGTTGTCGCCGTTGATTACTTCACCAAATGGGCCGAAGCTATGCCCACTTTCAGCAACACCACTGACATTGCAGCGCGTTTCTTCTTTAACCACGTCATATCCCGTTTTGGAATACCACTCCAACTTGTTTCCGACCATGGGAAACACTTCTAAAATGATATCTTCATTGAACTCTCATCTCGGCTAGGCTTCTCTCATGAGTTTTCCTCGCCATATTACCCTCAGTCAAATGGACAGGTCGAGGCAATGAACAAAGTCCTCAAGACCAATGTACAATGCACAATGAATAAACATAAAACCAATTGGCATCATATGTTATTTTCTACGCTATAGGCTTATCGAACGGTAGTAAAGACCGCTACATGTTTCACGCCATTTCATTTAGTCCATGGGGTCGAGGAAACTCTTCCCATCGAGTGCGAAATTCCCACCCTACGCACCGCAATTAAGCTTTTACCTGACACTTCTCCAATGGAGTAGCACTTGCTGAACTTGGAGTCTCTAGATGAAGATCATCGATCTTCATTACAGAACAACGAGGTAGCTAAAAAATGATCCAAAGCTACCTTTGATCACCATGTCAACCTTCATTCATTCCGAGAAGGCGACCTCATCCTGGCCTATGATATCGCCCATGATACCTTGGTCCATGGCAAATTCGAATCACTTTGGCATGACCCTTACATCATCCAACACTACCTCACCAAAGGCGCATACATCCTGGCCTCCCCCGAAGGCCTCTCCCTCAAAGAACCCGTCAATGGGTTGTATCTCAAGAAATTTTATGCTTAAACGTAGTCAAGCTACTTTAGGTTATTTTCTTTTCTAGCGTTTTTTAATCTTTTTTCTCCTACCTCCTCATCTAAAACTATCTTTTGTGCTATTGACAGATGCTTCCTCCACCCGCCTACCAGTCGACAGTGCCAACCATTGGACACAAAATCTCGCTTCGGCTACTTGGGCTCTCTACACCCCCTCACATGAAATGCTACATTCAAGCGACATCTGTTTGGGGCCAGCAACCAACAACCAAGCCAAATACATTGCGGTCATTGGCCTCCTGGCCGATGCCCAACATCATCATATTCGTCACCTTAGCGTCTTCCTCGACTCTCAACTAGTCGTTCTCCATCTCAACAATGTATACCGTGTATGCGATCCGTGCCTCTTTTGAAAATACCTGCAGGTTAGGCTGTTATCTTGACATTTTGATTCCATTACATTTACACATATTTCAAGACAATTGAATCAAACAATAGATGAAATAGCTAGGATCTCAAAAAATATGTATACTCATATATATCAGCCCATCAGGCCATCCGCATGTTTACATACAAAAATACATCTGCCCGCAGGCCAGTGCCGCACGTCGATACAAAACTCGGCTCACCAGCCTATATACAATCAAAAAGTATACATCATACATAAAGGGGCCTCTATCACCCCCCCACCTGCTCCTCCCTCAGGAGGAGGTGGTGTCCCACCCCCACCTATCCCAGGCGGTGGTGGTGGCACACCCACAGGACCCTCCTGCCCCGGTGGCAGGCGTCCACTAGTCATAGCGGCAAGCACAGCTGTTCATCGCACTATAGACCGCCATGGTGGCGGTACTCCTATGCACTTCTCCAGGAATCCCTCATCCTGGATGCGTATCCACATGCCCTCAAGTACGTCCTGTAACACCATCTCCAGACGACGGAGTATATCATCAAAATCTGCTCCGTTTGCCGCCGAAGGAGCATGTGATGGCCCTGCACCAGGATCGTCGAACCAACGCCTCCTCACTGCCCTCTCGGGCTCCAGTGATCACCCAACAGCCTCATCCCACCAATGCCTCTCGCCACATGGCAGTCTCTTCAGCTCTCGCTGAACCGACGCTCTCTGCAACTCCACCTCGCGCCCGTGAGGTGCCACATCTGCACATACAACAAACAAACAACAACAGATCGTATCAGCATCTATATCACATACATATGGACAGATATCTCAAAACATAACATAAATCAACAAAATACACAAACTCAGCATACCTCGATGATCAAAAACCTCCCCAGGAGGCAGCACCATGTCTGGGTCCCCCCGGAAGTCCACCCCAGCATAGGGGTACCGAAGTATGACCTGCGGCATCTGTCGCCATATCTGCACCGCCTGCACCGTAAAATAATGGCCACCTTCGCCACCACTGTGGCGAATCAAAACTGCAGACCACTGCCTCAATCGTGGCTCTCATGCCCCAGGCACCTCTAGCAGAACCCTCGGGCGCAACATCGGCACCCTCTCCAAAAACTAGGCTACCAGGAGCGAGCCGAATGCAAACTCTCCTGTACCTGTGGACCGACAATGGTCCAACTTCGCAATCATCCTCTCATGAAGGGTAAGGACCCATGCGAACCACTCACGGCCCACCACCACCCTCTCCAGCACCAACAGCTGGCCACCACTAATCCGTTGGGTCGCCGGTGACCCATACACAAGCGCACACTGGTGCACGCCTGTTCACATCACAGGTGCGCGCCTAGGGTGTGCCTTAAATTATTTCTATCATACATCCATGCACGTGTATTCAGTGGACAGGCGCGCGCCTATGCGCGCCTTCCACTGGATCGCCCGCGCATGTGGGCCCACATCCTATCGAAAAACCCCTCAAAACCCCTATACGGCCCCCCGTACCTACCCTGCCTAAAAATTGGAAACCTAGTTCTATGCAGGACGATCAGACCACTAACCTGAAACTCGCAGAACATCGATCGACCAGCTCGTCCTCCCTGAATCACCAAATCTCCTCTGAAATATGCTCGTCCAGTCACTATTGTAGCAGGTACAAATCAGGTGGCAATCTGGGCCCTACAGTTATATATAGGCCTTTTGCCAAACTTCCACTCACCATTCCTGGAGCCCAAGGTGTCCATTTTTTGAACGACCTTCAGCCACGGGATCAGCATCCCACCACCTACATCATAGCTGTCCCTGGGTCACTTTTCATCCTGAGCCCCCGAGGCACCTTTTTTTCATATCATGGTTAGGTACACACGCGCATTGTCACATTTGTCAAATACAAGCTCATATCTTTGATTCTCTTCAGATATTGTTCACTTTGGGTATTTGGTTGTTATGTGCGTAGGTACTTGCTCATCGGTCATCAACATCATCCCTTCAGGTATATATATTCATCACTGGCATGTAGTCTCTCCCGTTGAATTGCATTTACATTTCTAGTCACACCCCCTGATATTGTCCTTTAGGATCCTCATTTCCGGCTCTACAGTACCCACGCCTCCATTTGCATCTTCGGTACTGTAACCCGGTAGCATTCTCACCCACATGAGTTGTCCCATTCATAGCGCCTTTTGGCACTGTTGACACTCATGTTGTTCTTCATTACCCTTTAGGGATGGGAGTCCCGATAGTCTTTCATCATGTCGTGAATCAGCCACATACTCCTCCTCATTTTTCTAGCTTTCCCACCTAGACTCGTAGATTATCTCTTTATGGTTCTATTTTTACCTGCATTTCCGCAGTATCATGAACCCTCCATTTCATCCACAATCAGTTTGCCCATCTGCAAACCTACCTTCATTTCACCTACCTCATACAGAAACTCACCAATGGGGCTCCCACCCTTCATCGGTTTTCCCAAACAATTCTGCCCTCCCCGAGGCACGCATTTCACACTGGGGCACCCATTTCTGTATTTGTACATTTTTCCCAAATTATTCATTATTTATTGTACAAATGCCTTCATTTTCAGTCATTACATTTTCTTTTGTCATCACCACTTGCTTCCTTTTTGGCCACACGCAACCCATGTCACCCTTGGTTGGAGAATTGCTTCTCATCTACCCTTGCCAGCATCGTCCATATCTTCATAGTACTACCCAGGTCACTTACCTTTACCCTCTGAATTTGTTCACCTTGTCCCGTCTCTGGCACAACTTATCCTCGATCTTGGCGTTCCCCTGACACTTGACCTTGTCACACAGTTGCAGCCACTCATTGTATCATCCACCCTCCAACCAAGGGCAGTCTTGAGTCTTCCCACTTTTTGACTTCATCCATGTACCTCTTCCACTTCCTCACCTCAGTAGATTATATGGAGCCCTTTGCCTCTGGGAGTCACATTTCCCTTTTGTCGACAACAACACACTTTTTCCAGGACGACAGTATCTTGATTCTCATTCTCCATTTAATGAGAGATCTCGGACGGCACAGGGTGAAACACCATTGCTCCCTGCTGTCGTTGGCCCCCATGACATTCGATGCCAACACTTTCTCATGTTATAGTGGGTCTTACTTTGTGACTATTGCAGTTGTTTTTATCATTTTCCAAAGACCTCTGAACCTGGTAGTGCCATCAATGCCCACATCATCATCGTTGTTTATTACCGCGATCATTGCCTATTTGTTCAGAGTATATTCCTTTGCAGAATGGTCTTCTGCCTTTATTATTACCGCCCCCGAGGGCACTGCAGTCATCCACACCAACACTTCCATCATCTTTTGTCAGAGTTACATAACACGAGCATGGGGCATGCCCGCCTTGTTTGTACACTTGTTCTATATGGTTACCCACCTTCTGGACGGTCGGGTTCTACCGGTTCCTTTCTTCTCCAAAGGATTGCTCTACACGGTCTCACTATTTCTCTCTCTTACAACACCATTCTTAGTAAAAGAAATGTTTATGGATTTCGGCTATACGTATGCTCCTAACCTCAGCCATCAACGGGCATCTCTTATCACTGAAATTCCGTCCGCACATGGCAACAAGAACTCAGCATCGTCAAACATGAATGAAGTCATTCATGGCACTGAATTAATTTCATAGCATTGCAAAAGGGTCAAAAACTATACAAAGTAACCAAAAATTTAAGGGCGCTTTACAGAAGTTGGGTGCATGCGCATATGCGCGTAACAAGAACGTACAATGCACACATGTGTGCATGATGCGCAGTTTTTGGCACAAAAACCCGCGCACCTGCTAAACGACGCATTTATGGAATTGGTCAACCTCACAACCACTTATGGATCATCTCCCAAGCCGATTTGACTCCCAAATCTGAGCTGAACCTGCATGGTAGGCTGGTCAAAGACCTAATTAAGCCCTAAAGAGCCCCTTTTCNNCTATAAAAATCCATGAGGAAACATCATTTTCTCAAGGAATTTCATGTAAGTTTATGCTGCCTAGATTGTTTTAAGGACTCACTCCTTGACAATAACACCTTTAGCACCATTTCATTGAGCTATCCACCTCTACATTGAGTGGATGTGCTTGGACTTCTTTCACTATCATTCTCATTTTCTTATTGTAAGGAGAGCAAGTTTGTGAGGGCCTCAAGAGCCTTCCT
>CBVK0101466060.1:0-12277 GCA_900067695.1 Picea abies | reverse complement strand
TATAGTTTTGTTGTTCTTTTCTAACCCTTTCCTCTATAGCTGTCATGCTCAGCAAGACCCAACTGGGCATGTAAGCACCCTTTATTTGCTCACCAAGTGATGAATTGGGTGCAAACACCATGATTCCCATAGAATGACATGTCATGGTGACATGGGTCTAAGTGATGCTTTGGAAAAAGCAAGCATGAGGGAAACCTCAACTGTAAGACTCAACATAGTCTTTGAAAATCTTATTTTGTGAGAAATATTTGGTAGGAAAGAAGGACCATCCGAGAGAGTGTATAGAAAATAAGCGGATGCATGAGCCTATGAATAGAGGGTGAGTGATCGCAAGGAATAGGAGACTCGAATAATTTTTGTAATATGTTGATTTTGATCATGCACACAATAGGTATGTCAAAGAAAACAATGAGCCAAGTTAATGAGACAACCATGATGACAATCCATAAAATAAAAAAATACGTATTATGTTGATTGTAAATTCCATCTTGAGTTATGAAAATGAATAAATTTTTTATGCATGGAATGATGAATTGACATGTTTGTCTTTTGAAATTTTCGTAGGAATGTGATAAATTCCAAAAGTTTGAGAAGGACCATATCAAGAAGAGGAATAAAATTGTCGAGATAGATGAAATAAGAAGACATGAAAGGTATTGCTGAAAAATAAAGAACATCGAGCACGATGTTCCTTTGAAGGGGGCGTGGGATTGTAACACTTCTTATCTAAACCATCAATACATGTAAGAAATCATGATTAGTGATTTCCATGTGATGACGTGTGAATATTGTAAATGTATTTATGTTTAATTGTAAACTCCAAAAATGACTATGGGGTGAAGCCTTAAATTACAAACCATGATATCACTAGTGGAATGAGATGAGGCCCTAATAAACTAAAGGACCTCGAGACTTATTCATATTTGATGCAGGAGCATCGTCAACACATCAAGTGAGCCAGCGCGGAAGTGGAAGACAGTTGGATAAGCCAGCATAAATTTTGAAAACACCTTGAAGTTGTTGCGCGTTCTTAAATGAACCATTAAGATGAAGCACACTGGTATATTGTAATGGACCTTGAGTGGATTTCTCTCATCCTTAGTAGGTAGATGGAATTTAAGATAGTTAATGTAAAGTAGATAGAATTTAAATACTAGACTAGACAGTTGTAGAGCGCAAGAGGGAAACAGGATATAGACACCCTCATTGTGTATTGTAACATTATTGAAATCAGAAACAATAGAGCATAGAGAAGCAGAGAATCGTGTAAGAACATCCATGTACAGATATTTCAATTAATAGAAGGAATCTTTGATTCAAATTCATGGGTTTTTGTCTAATTCTCTGTGTATTCATGTTGATATGCTCATGAATGTTTGCTTCATGTTATACAATTTCTTTTATGTGTTGTGTATATGATTTCATGTTTGAAATTGAAGTCTGAGAGGAAGAAGGAATGAGTTTCAATTGTTACTCTATTTGAGCTAGAGAATTCCTGCAAGGAGTGCAGTTGAAGTGTCTGCAAGGATTGCGTTGACAGAGGGTTCAGGTAGAGACAACTTTTGTTCTCATTCATTTCATAAGTGTAGTTGGGCACAAGCACCATGCAAGGAGTTCACAGGCTAGGTAAAAGTCTCAGGGTTGTGAACTTGAGTGAAGCATTGAGAGACTGCTACTGCAGGTGTGCGCAGAGTTGAGGGACTTCAACATTTAGACGTGGTGGAAATTTTTCCGCAAGGAGTGCAAGAGGTTCCTGAGGGACTAAAGGTCGTGGGGAAGCTCAGGAGGGTTAGGCCTTCAAATTTGTTGAAGGAAAGTGCAGAGAAGTTGTGCCTTGAAGGTTGGCAAGAAGTGTTGCAAGTTTGCACGTAGGTGGACGGGTTTTGCGGAGTAGCACTTAGTCATTTTGTGGATTACATAAGGAAGAACGGACGGTCGAAATTATCCTAGGAGATTTCACAAAGTTCCGAGGGTCGTTAGATATTGCAGAGGTGCAAGGGAGATACAACGTCATATCCTCTAAAGGTTTGAAGCTTAGGACGGGTAGAGCCATTGATCAGGGTCGCGAGGATCATTGGATCTACACGTATATCGTGGATCGAGGTTTGATGGATTGAAACTCCAAATTCTCACAATGGGAATCGCGATATTGCGATACGTGATATCCCGACGACTAAGTAAATAGTGTGGGACCACAGGAGTTGTTGACGTGGACAGGTGGCGTACTATTTTGGAGTTTCGCAGCGAAAATTCCCGAACTCACTGCATTACGATTCGAGATACCACGAACTCCGAAGTGTCGATGGAGTGAAGCGGCGATTGAATAGTCCATTCGCACATGTGTCAGGATTTCAGCGCATCAGGACTCGGGAGTCAGAGAATCAAGTTGCTCAACACCACGAGTGTCGAACTCATGATAGGAGAAGTCCCGACAGGAAAAAGAAGGGTCAGCGTTGAATCGTATCGGGTCTCGGGGATCCGAGGGTGCAAAGTTCGATCCTCCGAGTGCAGAGAGGGGATTGCATGGATATTTCTGTGGGTGAAGATTTCCCGATAGGGAAATAGAAGGATCAATTAGTGTTCTTCAGGCCAAGGGAAGAGAAGATCCTATGAGCGGACGTGCCTGCGGGTGCAACTACGTCAGTTTGGTATCAGAGAATAGAAAGATTATTTTCTTTCTATAGAAGAGGAGGAGAATTCACCATGCCTCCAAGGAGAGATAGGCAGTCACATGATTCAAAGGATAGGGAGGTGCAGAGAAGAAGAGGTAGGCATATGGAAGATCCAGCGATAGAGAGACAAATGCATGATCTTTGAGCCAGACGAGAAGATATGGAGACAGCACAAAGACGCACAACTAGTGCAGGGGATCTGAGTGATTCTGAAAGTGAAGTTGAAGCTAAACGTGAAGAGGAACTTGCAGCCAAAGATTAATCAAATGAGCGTTTGATCAAAGCTATTGCCAGGATGGGTGCAAGAGAAAAGATGGACATTCCATTTTATGAGGGAAACTTGGATGCAGAGGATCTTCTAGACTGGATTAGAGCTCTTGACACATACTTCAACTATGAATATGTGGAAGAGGACAAGAAGGTCAAGCATGCTGTCACACACTTGAAAGGACATGCAACATTGTGGTGGGATGAACTACAAGCTGACAGACACTGCAAGGGCAAGAAGAAGATCAAGAGCTCGGACAGGATGATCGTGAATATGAAAGCGAAATTCATCCCCAAAGATTATCAAATTACTCTGTTCAGGAGAATAAAAAACCTGAGACAGAAGTTGATGACAGTGAAAGAATACACTGAGGAATTCTATCGACTGAACATCAGGGAAGGTCATTGGGAGAGCGATGATGAGAAGGTTTCCAGATATATGAATGGCCTGAGATATGATATCCAGGACGATATGATCATGGTTACCATCTGGACGGTGGAAGATGCTTAACAGATGGCTCTGAAAGCAGAAGAGAAGCTGAGCCGAAAACAAAGTTAGAGGGGCCGAGGCAGAAGTCATCCCAGAGGCAAAGCAGTTGCCCAAGATAACTTCCAAAATCCCAAGGAGGAATGGAAGAAACCTTAGACTCGTACAGAGAGTGGTGGAATTTCACAGTGTGGAAAATATGATGAACAGAGAGGGCAACATAATTAGCAAAGAGGAGATTATGCCGACAGCAACACTTTTCCTTGTACTAGAGGTAGAGGAAGAGGAAGAGGTGGAGTAATCACATGCTTCACATGTGGGAAGAATGGGCACAATCTTATGAGTGTCCAGAGAAAAAGAAGGACATTGGAGAAGCTAACATCACTGAAGCATAGAGGCGGGATGTTGAGGCAGAAGACGCTGAAGGCAGAAGATCACTCATGATGCGAAAAGTCCTTTTGACACCTAAGAAGGAGGTGGAGAGTTTAGTCCAAAGGACCAGACTTTTCAGGACTGCTTGCAAGACCAAGGACAGGGTATGCAAGGTCATTGTAGACAATGGTAGCATGAATAATCTTTTTTCTACGGAGATGGTAGAGAAGTTGGAGCTGGAGACGACTGATCATCCAAGCCCATACAGAGTTTCGTGGCTACAGAAAGGACACCAGGTAACTGTTACTAAACAATGCTTGGTTGAATTCAAGATAGGAGGATATAATTATAAGATTTTATGTGATGTCATTCCTATGGATGTTTGTCATCTATTGCTGGGTAGACCATGGCAATATGACAAAAATGTGATCAGGGATGATTTTAAAGATGGAAAATTATTTTAAAATGTAAAAACCTTGGTGAATCTTACTAATCCTTCATATGCCAACTATAAATGTTTGGCGATACATTTGTAAAAATATTCAAATTTCTAAGGATTTTATATAGTTTTTATAAAATTTTGGCGATTTTTAAGGTAAAATAATTTTATCCTATAGAATTTTTTATCCTATAGAATTTGGGTGAATCATTTTTAAAATAATGAATCTCATTTTTGGAAAAACCATGGAAAATTAGCCCATGAGCGAAATTTATCCCATAAAATCATCCATGAATGTGATTCATGATGGGCGAATGAACACATACACCCTGGAGAAGAATGGGAGGACACACATGTTGTTTCCGATAAAGGATAAGGAGGTGAAACTGGAGGTAAGCAACATAGTACTTCTCATGAGTGGGAAGGAACTTCTTACAGAGGTGAAGAAGAAGGAGGATCCACAATTCTTTGTGGTCAGGAAACCGAGGATTGTTCTGACTAGCACAAGAGTGGATGATTTACCAGAAGAGATTAAGGAACTGTTGGAAGCTCGAGTCCATGTGTTGTTCCAACAATACTTAGTCCAAAGAAAGACAGAGGCTAGAGTATGTGTACTAACTCGAGAGTGATTAATAATATAACCATTAGATATAGATTTCCATTGCCGAAGATGGATGATCTGATGGATTGCTTGAGTGGAGAAAAATATTTTTCAAAGATTGATTTGAAAAGTGGATATTACCAGATTCGCATGAGAGAAGGCGATGAATGGAAGACAGCATTCAAAACAAACGAAGGATTGTATGAATGGCTTGTTATGCCATTTGGATTAACAAATGCACCAAGTACCTTCATGATATTGATGAACGAAGTCCTGAGGGAGTTCATCAGGAAATTTGTCATTGTGTATTTGGATGGCATACTAGTTTACAGTAAGACAACAGTGGAGCATCTAAAGCATTTGGCTACAGTGATGCAGAGACTATAACAGGAGAAGATGTTGATAAATATGAAGAAGTCCTCATTCATGAAGACATAACTCATTTACTTGGGGTTTGTTATTTCAGCAAATGAGTTGAGGATGGATCCAGATAAGGTGGAGGTAATTAAGAATTGGCCATCACCGAAGAATATTTTCGAGGTCAGAAGTTTTCATGGATTGGATAGTTTCTACTAAAACTTCATCAGGAATTTCAGTGGAATCATCGCAACGATGATGGATACAGTGAAGAAAAGACATAAATCTTTTAACTAGATAGAAGAGGCTGAAAATAGTTTCAATTTGTTGAAGACGAAGATCATGGAAAAACTTGTTCTGGTGTTGCTGGATTTCCAGAAAACATTTCAGGTGAAATGCGATGCAAGCATATTTGCAATCGGAGCGGTCTTAAGTCACGGGGACAAACCAATTGCATATTTCAGCGAGACGCTGAATGAGGTGAAATTGAAGTACTCCACGTATGATAAGGAGTTATATGCTATCATATAGGCGTTGAAGAAATGGAGGCATTACTTGATCCCGAAAGAGTTTGTACTATATAGTGACAATCATGCACTGCAGTTTGTGACTCAATAGGAAAAGTTGAATCAGAAACATGTCGAATGGGTTGAGTATATGAAAAATTTCACTTTTTTGATTAAGAATATTTATGGTACTACTAACAAAGTTGCTGATGCTTTGAGAAGGTGATGCAGGAGCATCGTCAACACGTCAAGCGAGCCAGTGCGAAAGTGGAAGACAGCTGGACAAGCGGAAAATTTCTTTTTGAAATTCACCTTGAAACTGTTGCGTGAACATTAATGCAAAAATTTAATGAAGCGCACTTTGTGTATTGTAATGGACCTTGAGTGGATGGCTCTCATCCTTTGGTAGATAGATGAAATTTAAAATAGTTAATGCTGGTAGATAGGAATTTAAGTCTAGATTTGATATCTTTAGAACGCAAGAGGGAAAACAGATATAGACACCCTTATTGTATCATTGTAACGATAGCCTGAGAAAGAATGATTGAGAAGCAGAAGAGCAAGCAGAGAGCTCTGTAAAGACACCCATGTACAGGCATTTGAATTAATAGAAGAAAGCTTCGATTCAGATTCATGGTTTTGTGTTGTTTCTCTATGTATTGATGTTATGCTCATGAATGTTTGCTTCCTGTTATACATTTTCTTTTATGTACTGTGTATATGATTTCATGTTTAAATTGAAGTCTGAAAGGAAGGGTGAATGAGTTTCAATTGTTTCTCTATTTGAGCTAGAGAATTCTTGCAAGGAGTGCAGGTGAATTGTCCGCAAGGAGTGCATTGATAGAAGGGTTCAATTAGAGATAGCTTTTGTTCTCATTTCCTCGAAGGTGCAGTTAGGCATAGTGCCATGCAAGGAGTGTGCAGGCTAGGTAAAAGTCTCAGGGTTGCAAACTTGATTGAAGGGTTAAAGACTGCTACTGCAAGGAGTGCGCAGAGTTGAGAGACTTCAAGACTTAGATGTTATTGAAGATTTTCTGCAAGGAGTGCGTGGAAGTTTATTTCTGGAGGACTTGAGAGTCGAGAAAAAGCTCAGGAGGTATAAAACCTTGAGTAATTACCAAGGGGAGCACAGGGAGTTGGTGCCTTGAAAGCTTGCAAGAAGTGTCGCAGGTTTGCAAGCAGGTGGGAAAGATCTGCAGAAGAACATTTAGTCGTTTCAAAGAATTTCACCAGGAGAAAGGGACGATCAGGATTCTCCAGGAGAATCAACAAAATTTCGAGGGCCGATTGATATTGTGGAGGTGCAAGGAGGTTACAGAGAGAACGTCTGAAGGTTCAAATCTTAGGAGGGGTAGAGCCGTCGATCCCGAGTCACAAGGACCGTCAAATCTACACATGATATCGTGTCTCGGGGATTTGTGAGTCAAAGCTCCAAGTTGTTGCAACGAGAATTGTGATATCGCGATCCGCGATATCCCGACGAGCCCAGAACCTTCCATCAATTTGGATGCATGTCAAAAGATTCAAGGAGGTCAGATTTTGGGCATCGGGGATTCAGAGATAAGCTGCTCTTATAGTTTGGCATCGCGAAGCGCGATATCCTGACGGAGGAGTTGTGTGGGGCCATAGCAGGAGTTAGTGGAGAACAGGTGGCATACCACATCGGGGATTGGGAAAAGTAAAGTCTCGAATCCATTGACATCAGGATTCGCGATACTACAAATTTTGAAATCCCGATAGAAGTGACGATGGTGGAAAATTCAATTCTCACATGTGCATCAGAGTTTCGCCACGTCGGGTATCGGGAGTCGGTAAATCAAAGTGCTCAATATCGTGAGGGGTGAAATCATGATAAGAGAAGTTCCGATAGAGACAGAAAGAGGTCAGCGTTGACTGAGGCATCAGATCTTGGGGATTCGAGAGCCCAACTCTCAACCTTTGGTCTCACGAAGTCACGAGTTACGATTCCCTACTAAGTAAAGAAAGGGGGATAGCGTGAAGAGATTTGTGGGAGTAGATTTCCCGATAGGGAAATAGAAGTACCAGTTAGTGTTCTTTGGGCCAAGGGAAGAAAAGATCCTATGTGAGAGGATGTGCCCGTGGGTGCGACTGCGTCAAGTTTGGTATTAGAGCAGGAATATCTCTTTGCTTTCTGTAGCAAAGAAGAAGGAAATTCACCATGTCATCAAGGAGAGAAAGACAATCACCTGATCCATAGGATAGGGAGGTGCAGAGGAGAAGAGGCAGGCACATGGAAAATCCAGAAATGAAGAGACAGATGTGTGATCTCCGAGCAAGACTCGAGGACATGGAGACAACGCAAAGATGCACAGTTAGTGTGGGGGATTTTTGCGATTCAGAGGATGAATTTGAAGATGAACGTGATGAGAAAGTTGTAGACAAAGATGCAGTGAATGAGCGTCTAATTAAAGCTATTGCCAGGATGGGTGCAAAGGTGAATATGGACATTCTAGTTTACGAGGGAAATCTGGATGCAGAAGAGCTTCTAGATTGGATTAGAGCTCTGGATACATACTTCGATTATGAAGATATCGAAGAGGAAAAGAAGTTCAGGCATGCTGTCACGCACTTGAAAGGACATGCAACATTATGGTGGGATGAGCTACAAGTAGATAGATGCTGCAAAGGTAAGAAGAAAATTAAAAGTTGGTATCGAATGATTGCAAAGATGAAGGCAAAGTTCATCCCAAGAGATTATTAAATCACTCTATTCAGGAGGATGCAGAACCTGAGACAGAAGCTGATGACAGTGAAAAAATACATGGAGGAATTCTATCGACTGAATATCAGGGCAGGTCATCAGGAGAGTGATGATGAGAAGGTTGTTAGATATCTGAATGGTATGAGATATGACATTCAGGATGAATTGAGCATGGTAACCATCCGAACAGTGGAGGATGCTTATCAGATGGCTCTGAAAGCTGAAGAGAAGTTGATCCGTAAGCAAGGTCAGCGAGGCCGAAGCAGAAGCCAACCTAGAGGCAAAGCAGTTGCCCAAGACAAATACCAGAAGCCCAAGGAGGAATGGAAGAAACCTCAGGGTAACATAGAGAGAGGTGGAACCTCACAAAGAGGGCCATACGTTCAATAGAGAGGGAAGCATACAAAGCAGAGCGGAGGATATGCTGACAACAACACTTTTCCTCGTATTAGAGGTAGACGAAGGGGAAGAGGTGGAGTAATCACTTACTTCACATGTGGAAAGAATGGACACAAGTCATTCGAGTGTCCAGAGAAAAATAAGGACATCAGAGAAGCTCACATCACCAAGGTGCAGAGGAAGTATGTTGAGGCAGAAGACGCAGAAGGCGGAAGATCATTAATGATGCGTAAAGTCCTTTTAACACCCAAGAAGGAGGTGGAAAGTTCATTCCAAAGGACCAGACTTTTCAGGATAGCCTGCAGGACCAAGGACAGGGTGTGTAAGGTCATTATGGATAGTGGTAGCATGGATAATCTCGTATCCACAGAGATGGTAGAGAAGCTGGAGCTGGAGACGACTAATCATCCAAGCCCATACAGAGTTTTGTGGCTACATAAAGGACACCAAGTAACTGTTACTAAACAATGCTTGGTTGAATTCTAGATAAGAGGATATAATGATAAGATCTTATGTGATTTTATTCCCATGGATGTATGTCATTTATTGCTGGGTAGACCATGGAAATATGACAAAAATGTGATTCATGATGGGAGGATGAACACATATACATTGGAGAAGAATGGGAGAACCCATATGTTGATTTCGATAAAGGATAAGAAGGTGAAGCCAGAAGTAAGCAACATAGTACTTCTCATGAGTGGGAAGGAACTTCTTACGGAGGTGAAAAAGAAAGAAGATCCACAATTCTTTATGGTCAGAAAACCAAGAATTGTCCTGACTAGCACAAGAGTGGATGATCTACTAGAAGAGATTCAGGAATTGCTGGAAGAGTTCACTGACATTGTGGTGGACGAATTACCATGTTCGTTGCCACCGATGAGGAGTGTGAGTCATCATATTGATCTCATACCAAGAGCCATTTTTCCAAATAAATCCACATACAAATTAATTTCGTAAGAGAATGAAGAGGTTAAGAAGCAGGTCCAGGAGCTACTAGACAAAGGATTGGTCAGGGAAAGTTTGAGCCCGTATGTCATTCCAACAGTACTCAGTCCGAAGAAAGATGGAGGATGGAGAATGTGTACTGACTCAAGAGCCATCAACAAGATAACCATCAGGTATAGGTTTCCATTACCGCGGATGGACGATTTAATGGATTGCTTGAGCGGAGCCAAATATTTTTCAAATATTGATCTGAAAAGAGGATATCACCAGATTCACATGAGAGAGGGTGATGAATGGAAAACCGTATTCAAGACAAACGAAGGGTTGTATGAATGGCTAGTCATGCCATTTGGCTTGACGAATGAACCAAGTACCTTTATGAGGTTGATGAATGAAGTCCTGAAGGAGTTCATCGGGAAATTTGTCATCGTGTATCTGGATGACATATTGGTTTTCAGCAAGATGAAGGTGGAGCATCTAAAGCATTTGACCATTGTAATGAAGAAGCTACAGTAGGAGAAGTTGTTGATAAATATGAAGAAGTCCTCATTTATGAAGACATAACTCATTTATCTGGGTTTTGTTATATTTGCAAATGAGTTGAGGATGGATCTGGATAAGGTAGAAGTGATCAAGAATTGGCCATCATCGAGGAACATATTTGAGGTTAGAAGTTTTCATGGTTTGGCTAGTTTATACCGAAAATTCATCAGAAATTTCAGTGGAATTAGCGCAGCAATGATGGATACAGTGAAGAAGTGGCATAAGTCTTTTCACTGGACAACAAAGGTTGAGAAGAGATTCAATCTGTTGAAGTAGAATATCACGGAACAACCAGTTCTGGTGTTGCCGGATTTTCAGAAAACATTTTAGGTAAAATGTGATGCGAATGGGTTTTCCATAGGAGAGGTCTTGAGTTAGGAAGACAGACCAATTGCATATTTCAGTGAGAATCTGAACGAGGCGAAATTGAAATACTCCACGTATGATAAGGATTTTTATGCTATCATACAAGCACTGAAAAAGTGGAGGCATTACTTGATCCCGAAAGAATTTGTTTTATATAGTGATAACCATGCATTATAGTTTATGACTCAATAGGAGAAGTTGAATCAGAGACATATAAAATGGGTAGAGTATATGCAGAATTTCACATTTGTGATTAAACACATTTCAGGTACTGCTAACAAAGTGGTTGATGCTTTGAGTAGGAAATGTTTGTTGATGTAAGAGTTCAAAGTCAGGACCTTAGGCTTTGAGAATCGCAGGGACATGTACAGGGATGATCCAGATTTTAAGGAGGCATACGAGGCAGCTGAGAATCCAGTTATCAGGGACAAAAGCCTGTGGATAGAGTACATAATCCAAGAAGGATTGTTGTTCAAAGGCAATCAGTTTGTATTCCAAACTGCTCCATGAGGGAGAATCTGTTGAAGGAGAAACACAGTGGTGGATTAGCAGGACACTTCGATCACGACAAGACATTCGCGAAGCTGAGTGAGTCATACTTTTGGCCATGGATGTGGTCATAAGTCAAGAGGTTTGTAGATAGATGTAGACTTTGCCAGCATTCAAAGGGAAGAAGGCAGAATACAGGTTTTTATTAGCCATTGCCCATACCAGAGAGGCCATGGGAGGCGATTAGTATGGATTTCGTATTGTCGTTGCCAAGGACACAAAGAGGATTTGATTCAATCTTTGTGGTAGTAGATAAGTTTTATAAAATGGCACACTTCATTCCATGCTAGATGACCAGCGATGCGACTCACATCGCGAACCTATTTTTCAAAGAGGTCATTCGATTTCATGGGTTGCTGAAAAGTATAGTTTCGGACAGAGACACCAAATTCATAGGGAATTTTTGGGGGACCTTATGGAAGAATATGGGGACTAACTTATCATTTAGTTCAACTTATCATCCTCAGATGGATGGGCAAACAGAAGTGGTGAACAGAAGTCTGGGAGATTTGCTGAGAAGCTTGGTGACAGAGCACCACAACAGTTGGGACCACATATTGCTACAGGCAGAGTTTTCATACAATGAATCAGTGAATTAGAGAATAGGGAAGACTCCATTTGAGGTTGTCTATGGTATGCATCCAAGAGGAGTTTCTGAATTGTGAGATTCAGAATAGACTTCTACTAGCAGTGCAAGCACCAAAGAATTCACAGAGGCGATGAATGAACTTCACAGCAGGGTGAAGGAGCGGTTGCTGAAAACAAGCCAGGAGTATAAATGCAAAGTAGATCAACATCAGAGACAACTTTAGTTTGAAGTTGGTGATCTAGTTCTGGCACATTTGAGGAAAGAAAGGTTCCCAAGGGGAACATACAACAAACTGAAAATGAGGAAAATTGGACCATGTAAGGTCTTGAGAAAATTTGGAGAAAATGCTTATGATATTGAGCTACCAGATGGAATCGAAATATCTCGGATATTCAATGTCGCAGATTTATACCCATACAGGGCTGGAGAAAAAGAGATTCGAAGTGAGATCGGAAGAGCG
>CBVK0101466056.1:11197-23121 GCA_900067695.1 Picea abies | reverse complement strand
CAATCAATCCAAGAATGTCCAATGAGTATAGTTCGAAAGTTTTTCCAACTACATAACGATAAGTGAAAAGCAAGCGCAAAAGGCATATTGACAAGAAGGATCATGACAGTTCAAATAATGATTTTAATGCGAATTCAAAAGACTGAGTTTTCACGCTTACAATCGTGAAAACAAAATGAAGGTAAATGTGCAAATGTCATAAAAATAAAAGTGTCGTTTATTTAAAAATTGCGACGAAAAATTGATGTTTGTAAAACATTGGTGTAGGTAGCTTATAAGACAATAGAAAAATGTGGATTGGCTGCCAACAATGGCGACACACTGGTAGAAGTAGTTATCTCTGCCAAAAGGAACAAATTCAAATTAGGACAGAAAAGATAATTTCAACTCACAAATAACAACCAGAAAATAGTATAAACATCATCATTAACCAACTATTCCAGCAGTGTTTCAAAAGATGAAAACTGATAACAATCTTAAGATCAGCAAGTCACAATATTAAAGATAAAATCTCCAATACTGTTGGCATAGCCACTGCTACCAGCAGGCATCCATAGCCTCGAAAGGGTTGCCATTTAACCCACTCTGACATCTGTATCCTGCCAAGAAGTTCTGGATCAGAATAAAGGACGTTTAGAGGATTCTTATTTGCAAATTTTCATATACTCGACATTGCTTTGCTGCCAGCGGGCCTGTTCAGTACCCCAGTGAATTTGTCTTGGCGCCATGCATGCATTTACCCACTGCCAGCAGACCTATTCAGCATCCCGACGGGTTTTCAAGCACTTCCCACAGCTCTTATTCATAATTGTTTTTTTTTTCATAGATATATAGTTGAGCGGGGTGACGCTGAAAATCATGATATTTTAACATATTTTTTTCATACCTCATCAGAATATTTTAGAACTGTCCCTTATTTAGATCCAAAGATGTTTTATTTACAAAAGCAACTTCCTAAGGCAGGGAGACATCCTCTTAGTCATTCATTTACGGAATAGGGACAACATAAAAAGATAATAGATGATCATGACGAGCTTTACTCAGAGATCGAAATCAGCCATCTTCTTTTAAACAACAGACTTTTCCAACATAGATATAAATTTCAGAAATAAACCATTGATGTTTATACCTTTTTCTTAGCAGTTATTTAGCGAAGGAATTTTCTATTTTCTTTGTCTAAATAGCTCATTATACAGGTGTGTGTACTTCAAAGAAAACACAAACTGATAAATTCAAAGAAAAAATAAAAAACAAAACAACAAACGAAAAAGCACACAAAAGCAAAATATGTATATAATATACAAGGGTTTTCATCAAGCAAAGTATCTTTTCAGGGCTTGGCCATTCACCGGATAGGTGTCAAGCTGCCCTTCAAGATTCTGCAATCGAAAAGAACTGGGACCCAACTTTTTAGCAATTAAAAAGGGTCCAAGCCACAAGTTTTGAAATTTTGTGTGTTCTCCCTTTCCCTCATGCGGTTTGTCCCACTTAAAGACGAGATCACCTACTTCAAAATTCCTATCAGAAGCAGAGTTAGAATAGAACCAGCTTTTAACCAATTGTTGATGTTGATCTAACTTACTTTTAGCTTGGGCTCTTACTTCTTCTAGCTTCATCAAAGTGCTAATTCGGTTTTCCAGAGGGAGGCAATCTTCCTCTTGGACTTTCTGTGACAACTGAAGCGAAGGAAGAAGAATGTGAGGTGGCATAATTGCTTCTCTGCCAAAAACAAGAAAAAAGGGGGAGCTACCTATAGCATCTTTTGGTGTTACCCTATCATCCCACAACACGTTTAGCAGTGCATTGTGCCAATTCTTGTGATTTTCAACCACCGTTCTCTTGATGATTTTGATCAAGTTCTTGTTTGTTGATTCTGCCAATCCGTTGCCCTGGGGGTAATAGCTAGTAGAATACTTGAGCTTAATTTTTTTTTCCAAAGCGAACTTGCTCATCTCAAGAGAGGAAAAGTAAGAAGCATTATCGAAAACTAAACAGTCAGGGATACCGAAGCGAGTGATAATATTCGAATTTAGAAAGGCAATTATCTGACTGGTGTTGACAGTTCTTAGCGCAGTAGCTTCAGACCATCGAGTAAAGTAATCTGTGGCTGTCACAATAAACTCGTGCTGTTGCAAGGATGGAGGGTTTTTTGGACCTATGATATCAAGGCCCCACTACTAAAAAGGGGAATCTACTGAAATGGGCTGCTAAGGAAAGGCTGGTTTTTGTAACCGCCCTGATGCTTTCTAACATATGATACATTTACGACACAAGGCATGGGCATCTCTAAAAATTGTGGGGCAGTAATAACCGGCTCTTAAAACCTTATGAGCAGTGGTGTCACCACCAAAATGACCACTAGCTTCTCCTGCATGCAACTCTAGCAAGACTTTTTCTACTTCATCTTTTTCAAGACAACGCATCAGTACGTCGTCAAAACTATGACAAAACAGGATACCATTAACCAGATGAAAAGAGGCTGACTTCAGTCTCAACGCTCTTCTTTTGGTGGGGTCAAGGTGACAGGGGGCTGACCCATGTTCAAGACAGAATCTCATATCGTCATACCAAGGACTGACAAAGTTTTGTGCGCAACAGATTAGACTTTGATCGCTTTGTCCTAAGTTTGGCGTATCACTTTCTTCTTGCTGTCCTGCTGCTGAATCAGCGACTAACTTGCATAACCCTTGGCCTCTCACTATCTGAGCTGGGGTGATTTCTAAGTCATACTCCTGCAAGGAGGTGACCCAGTTGTCCCTCTTTTCTCCTAGTTCCTTCTGCACTAACATGTTCCTCACGGCTGGGTAGGGAACAATGACTTTCATCCTTGACTTCAAAAGATAGGACCGGAAGTGCTTGACTGCTTTGAAAACAACATAGGGTTGCCGATATACTGCTGGGTAATTAATTTCAACACCTTTGAAAGCAAAGCTCATAAAGGCAATGGGTACTTCATTGTTCTCGGCATTCTTTTGGGTTAGGACGACGACATAGGAACGGTCAGAAGCAAAAGTGTAGAGTGTAAAGTCTTGAGAGAAATTTGGGCTCATGAGAGACAGGGCATCTATTATGGCCTTCTTTATTACATCAAAAGCTTGATTTTCTAGGGGTCCCCAGTGATATTGAGTGTCTTTCTTAATCAAATTCTGCAAAGGCCTGACCATTTCGGAGAAACTAGGGACGAATCTTCTCATGAAGTTAATCTGGCCTAAGAAAGACTACATAGATTTTTTGGATGTAGGAGGGGGAATTTTTGCGATGACTTGAGTCCTTTCGGGGTCAATAATCATCCCTTCACTAGACACAATGAATCCTAAGAGTTTACCCTGTTCTACTGCAAAGATGGGTTTTTTGGGATTCAAGGAGATGTCGTATTTACAACATCGAAGTAGGACGGCTCGTAAGTGAGCTAGATGATCGTTTTTGTTTTTAGAAAATACAGTCACATCATCTAAGTAAACCATGACGGACTGATTGATTAAGCCTCGGAAAGCAATGTCCATTGCTCTCTGAAAGGTGGCTCCAGCATTAATCAATCCAAAGGGCATTTTGCGATAAGCATAAGTGACCCAAGGAGTACGGAAGGTAGTTTTTAGTTGGTCTGGTGGAGACATCAGGACTTGGTTGTACCCTGAGAAACCATCTAGTAAAGATAGCCTCTCAGAACTAGATACCTGTTGAAGGATCTGTTCCATAGGCGGGACAGGATAGTTGTCTTTATCAGACGCTCTATTAAGGTTTCGGAAATCGACGCAGAGTCGGATTTCCCCACTTTTCTTTCGGACTGGGACAAGGTTGGAAACCCATTGAGTGTGCCTAATAGGAAAAATTATCTTAGCATTTAAGAGTTTATTCAATTCTTTTTGAACGGTCGGTTCGAGCTTGGGGTGCATTTTCCTCAGTTTTTGTTGAAAGGGTAAGGTTTGGGGCTTCGTAGGGATGACATGCTGTATGATATTAGGGTTGAAAGTTTTTAGGTCATCATACGTCCATGCAAAGACATCTTTAAATTCTTTGAACAATTTAATAAATGCAGCTTTTTCTTGTTGAGAACATCCCAACCCTAGATTAATGCACTAAGGATTTTCCTTAGTTCCTAAGTTTAATTTTTCATAAGATAACAAGGAACTATTGGTTTTACAGTTGACCGTCTTTTTAAATTTATCTTGAAAATCATAAAATTTCTCTAATCTAATTACAGATTTAGGGATCGAGTTTACCATATCCGATGAAGATTCAGGAGTTCTCGGATCTGGTATTACCATGAAATCGTGCAAATTGTCGTCGTGCGTGTGTTCATCTATCACCGCACCTTGAAAGGTTTCTTCCATGTGTAGAAAGTTAATAATCTGTTGATAGTCGTCAAATACTCTCCAGTTCGTGATGTTGTCGGGAATGGATGGTCAAAAAAGCATCTCAACGGAGAATGCATCTGGGGACAAGCCTTTTACAGGAAGAAGTTTAGAAGTTACATTAGCTAATAAATCTTCTTCAGAGTTATTCAATCTAGGAATGGAATTCATATTGAAAGCATAAAATTATTCATTAAATTCCATACCTCAGATTGGTAGCTTTTGAGATGCGGAGACAAACAATGGATAGACTCTCTTACCTGTCTAACCACTATTTCAGAGTCACCAAAGACGGTTAAATTTTGAATGTTCATATCCAAATCTTTTCTGAGACCTTGCAGTAAAGCCTCATATTCTGCAGTATTATTAGTACATTCAAATTCCAACCTACATGTTATCAATGTTTTGTTACCTGTCAGATCGATAATGACGTAGCCTGCTCCGGCTCCTTCTTTAGACTTTGACCCGTCGAAATACAAAGATCAAATTTGATTTGCGTCGGGTACATGAGACCGTTGCGTGGAAGCTGTCGGCTGCATATATGCTACAATCTCGGACAGTTGTTCTGGATTGGTGATAGGTGAAGCCTCGACCATGAAATTGCCGAAGAAGGTCTCCATCCCTTGTACTTCAGGTGAATCAGTAGAAGGTGTATACG
This sequence comes from Picea abies, assembly GCA_900067695.1. NCBI lineage: Eukaryota > Viridiplantae > Streptophyta > Pinopsida > Pinales > Pinaceae > Picea > Picea abies. Next base: position 18,111 of record CBVK0101466056.1, on the reverse strand, counting down.
GTTCATTGGGATCGTTTAAATCTGTGACCGTGAACTTAAGGTAGCGCTCACGATTTACTTTGATTTTATTAGGCTTTCCATTTTCTGGAAGCCATAGATGGGACCAATCTATCGCGAAATAACCATGCAGCTGTTCGGACCAGTCCCTGCTTAAAAGTAGACCATACACTTCTGGAATATCCACAACAATTATATCAATAACTTGATGAACCTTGGGATTAGACGATAATCTAATAAGCACATTCTTTAGTTCGCCTATAACTTTGACATTTGTCTGATCAAGTTGTATGATTTTTAAAGTTGAGGGTTCAACTTCAGCATTAATATTTTGGCAAACAGACCAAGGCATCACATTGGATGATGCCCCTGAGTCTACCATACAATTGTGCACATTTCTATTAAAGATCTCGAAAGTTAATAGAAATGGAGGTACATTTTTGCGAGTACTAAGAGTGGTAGCTTGTGACTTTTTACTCGCGGTTTCTAAGGCTACTTTATCTACATTATCTACATTATTTACATTACTTACAGGAAGGCTTCCTTTATCTTGAGGATTGGGATTATTTTTAGTAGAAGTCTTCTGGGGAAATTTGTTTTGCACAACCTTGTTACTATTAGAATTACCATTTTTTCCATTTTCTGAGATATTTTGCAACATTTTTTGTAACAAAAATGGAAACTTCAATAACTCATAAATAGAAATGTTAGCCCTTAACTTTTTAAGATCTTCAACTACATCATAATCTAAGTTGGGGTTCACATTACTCTGTTTAGTCTCAGCTGATTTAGATTGCTTTGGAGGCGAAGTTGTAGTGTTTTTGGTAGAAGGTTTATTTACCGTCTTACTCCTGGTATTATAAGGATGAACTGTCTCGAAGTTGGCTTGAAAGATGCTATCTAAGAAATGTCCAAAAATGTTTGGAGAAGACTCTTCTTCTTGAACTGTCTCTTGTTCAACTACCTCCTCAGGGATCTCAGGAGGCATCAAGTTATCTTGGGCTTCTAGAATTGTTTGAAGGGCGCACTGCAAACTTTCTAGATTAAGGCCTTCGGTAGTTGGGTTAGGTCGGTTGGTGGGAAAAGGCTTCCAGAACGGGGGTTTGTAAGGTCCTTTTCTTGAAGAAGCTTCTTCGGTCGACCTTTTCAAGTCTATAACTTGATTTGAAAGTTTTTGAACAACTTTGGTTAAGTTTTCCAAATTAGAGTTTTCAGGTTGTGTTTTACTTTGAGTGGGTCTGGGGAGGATTTCAATCTTCTTTTTGGAAGAAGAACTAGCCTCAGTTTCGTTGTTAGTAGAGTCCTTAAGACTAAGTATGTCTTTTTCAATCTGGCTGGCCTCCTCGAAGGCTTCTAACAACGTGGCTTTCTTAGATCGTTTAACACAAATAGCTATACTCTGATGCAAAGATTTAGTGTAGTATGCTATTATAAGACTCTTAGCAGGCATAGAATCCGCAGGGATTCGGTTTTTAAGTGTTAATAATATTTGATTAAAGTCTTTAACTTTTTCTTTTGGGTTCATTCTTAAGCTAGAAAGATCCATGACTAGGACTTCCGGAGGTTTACCGTCTCCGAACTTTTCCAAAAAGAATGACTCAAACTTTTCCCAAGACACGATGGTATGGGGTTGTTGGGCAAAGTACCATGTTGATGCATTACCCTCGAAAGTATACGGGAACAACCTACAGATAACGTCTTCATGTTGGACATTGCGGAGTCTTATGGCTAACATAAACTTTTTAATGTGATCTTCAGCGATCTATTTTGAGTCAGAGTCAAACTTGGGAAGCCATTTCTCTGGATGCTTAGGCAAAGGGTGCTGAGCTCCAGGTACAGCTATGGCATCCTGATCAAGCTAGGGTCTAGCAGGGTTGTTCTGATTTTCCATTGGGGTAGTGGGTGTGGAAGGCTGAGAAGGGGATTTGCCTTTGTCAGAGGAATCTCCTCCAGAAGAGGAGGGAGATGATGGAGGTGGTGAAGGAGGTATCCCAGATCCTCTTGCAGCAGGATTTAAGATTGGATCTGAAGGATTCATAGTGAGGTTAGTGTCACCTAATTGTTCTCTAATATCAGAGAAGTCCAAAGGTTGACCCCATGGACGGTTTGGTTGCCTCAAACGGGCTAAGGCACTATGTGTTTTTATAAAAGATTGACGGACAATCTCTTGTATGTCACCACCTATAGGATTAGGGGTTGCTGGCTCAACTGTGATCTGTGGATCATCGGTTGAAGTAGTTGTTGTTTGAAGGGGAATATTATCATTTGAATGGCTTCTAGTCACTATAGGTGAGTGATTAGGTGGTGGGGGGGTATTGCGACCGTCTCGTGCCATTAATTAAGTTCATGCCCTCCTTCTAGCGCCATTTGTTGATGGGCGAAATCGATCGTCCATCAACTGGAAGAGTGGAACCGGTCCGGGGTTGTCTAATAACCCAAGTCGTTTGGGATGAACCACCCTGATGGGTTTAACTGCTCCGTTAGCTGATCTAAGGTCCTAAGAAAAAAAAAAGAAAAACTATTCTAAACTAACTAATCTAACTAAAAAAACTAATAAACTAATCTAACTAAAACTAACTATTAAACAAACTAAACTAAAACTAATTATTAAAACAAACTAAACTAATCTAACTATTCTATATATACAATCTACTAACTACTACTATACTAACTCTAACTAATTAACTATCTAACTACTAACTGAAATAAAACTTATTCACAAAATGTACAAAATTTACAATTTACAGATTTAAATAAAACCTGAAAAATTCATTTATATTCTGCCCTAAAATAGAGAAAGATATTTTTTGTTCATTATATAATTTTATGAACATAAATAAAATAGAAAACTAACTAAACTAAATCACTAATCTAAACTACAGATATATCTAACTAAAATACTAATAATATACTAAAGAAATTAACAAAAATAATCACAAACTGACCTGGAGAAATGCTCCAGATTTGCCCTGTGTATGATCACTGTTTTAGCTGATCGGAGGGAGGAAACCCGCACCGAATTATCTAGGAGCTGCTCGTAAACGATAGCTGCAGTGCTCTTCAAGTATGATTACAGGACAAACAAGACATAAAAATCACAACAATCATATGATTTATAAATCTCCACAGTTAGATAAACCTGTATGCAAAGACTTATACGAAATAATTCAATTGATGAAGAAGAGAAATCTGTCATTCATTAACTGAATAGAGTAATTGTTGTATTTTTAAGTATTGAAAGAAATCAGACATGGATCAGATTAATTAAATCACATCATTCTGCAAAAAACTATGATAGCAAAAGTAGTCTATAATCAATTGCTAATTACATGCATAAACTTGAAACAAAAAATTGATATTATGAAAGTGAAAGCTGTAGCAGAACATCAACTTCTGTCTCAGTTTGTATTAGGAATCCATAGCATGGTTCTACCACAAGTGAGGATGATCCTTATTACAAAAAATAATAAGTATTTAAAGGTTTTCCACAGGGTAAAACCTCCCTGTGGAAGTTATCAAAAACTGTTTACATAAAATCTGGGAAGATATCCCAAGTTTAACTTTAAACTAGGAACCTATAGTAAAACTAAACACACAAATATCCCCTAGACTGTCCGGCATATCCCATGCAATTCAAATTTACCTGAAAAGGGTAAAAAATGGACAAGTTAGAAGGGTCCTTTATTAATAAAATGATAAAAATCTAATTCTATAGACTAGCTACAGAATCTTGCGATTCTGTAGCTGGTCTAAATAAGACACAGAATCAACATTAAAATCAATTGAAAATCTTTCAAAGAATTAAATTCAATTAACATCCAATAGCTATTTGAAAATGAATCAATCAATTTGAAATTGTTACACCATTCGAAATCAAACAGGATCAAGGTCAATCAAATGGTTACAGAGATACACGTACTCTGTTTCTTTTGTTACCATAAAACCGAATGAACAGAATCATAATCAACAGTTGTGAAATCGTTTGATATCAATTTGAAATTGATATAATCAAAACAAATCGTAGGCAATTGTTATGCTGCCTTATCAATAGGAGATATGATCGAATCGAAGCAATATCATTTTCAAATCGTTATAACTATAATGTCATAGCAAATGATTCATGCCATGAGTGGATCGACTCAAACTGGTGCGCAAATCAATTCAAATGAAATCATAACAGGATCAATTAATCAGTAACAAAATTCGTAAGAATTATCCGATCGTTTGTTATTGCAAATTGGGCAAACCAGATCGATTGACTTTGATCAAAATCGTTCCATTCAAATGAATTATAACCGGATTTGATAGAGATAACCTAGGTTGACCATTTCGTTTTACAAATCAAACAGAGCAGTAATTATAATACGAATCCAACTCATAAAACAATCTTGCCAACTCGAGATATGGCATAATCCAATCAGAATAAGAGCGAATCGAACAGTTAAGGTTTTAACATAGTTCTTATGAATCAAAACCATTCCACGATTCGGGCGCATTTGAACAGGCTTAAATGAGAGCATTGTTTTCATATGAAATAGATAGTTTTTTCCAAATTGAAACCGAACAGAGTTGTATTCCTGTTCTTAGAAGATTACATGACATAGCATATATTAAAAGATCGTAACAACCAAACTCATTGAAATCGTTTGCCAATCACAGCATACAAACCATAACGAAATCAAATCCAAATGTGATTGTATTCTAAATTGAGCATGAAAAACTTCCTGTTCAGAGTAGATACAAAATGAATTCAATTGAAAGCAACCATCAGTTTCGTTAACTCAATCAGACAAACTAACAAATCAAATCCAAATGAAGACCAATCAAATCCGATAAAAATCTATCAGTGTCTAAACTGGGAATGATCAAATCATGTATTCAAAACAAAATTTCATTTATTTTTAGCAAAGCGAAATGTATCTAGGATGAACACATTATGACAGAGCTATTTCGAAATATAAACAGAGCTATTCGAAATATAAATAGAGCTATTCGAAGACCAATTTCCAATCACTATATTAATCCTGGTCATTCACAAAACTAAAACGATATCGAAAATCATACCTGTATGGCAAGCAAACAGCTTAATCATGACAATTTGGAGTTGATAACGGTTGTGGCTGATTCAACATTCTTGAAAATGATGGAGCCAGTGGTCTTCTGCTTCCTATCGGTTGCTTGGAGCTGGTTTCTTTGACTGGTCAATACTGCAATTTGATCTTCCAGTGATTGGATTTTCAATTGGAGTATGGGAACGTCAATGTAGTATCGTTCCAGCCATAAATCACATTGGTCACAGGACGGTTGTATGGGTTTCGAAAGCACAGGTGAGTGTTTGATTACATTGCCAAGGGTTTCGTTAGGCAGTTTGATACCAGGGTAGTTAGGATTATTTCTTAGGCAAGGGGGAAAATTCGAAACAAAATCATAAGGTGACTCGGGGCATAAACCCTGTGAGTAAGGGTACTCACTGGCTAAAAAACGTTCTATGTCAGAGTCCGAATCCTCAATAAGGACTATGGGCTTCTGCTCGACAGAGGTTTTAGGTTTATTTCTAGCCATCCTTGAAATAAGCCGAGCGCTCTTTTTACCCTTAGCAATAACAGTAGGGTTTTCCTTAGCTCTTTTGCTCGCAGGCTTTTTAATAGCCTCAACCTTCTCTGCCACAATGTCTGGTAAATCAATGTCAGGGTTAACCAAGGGCTTAGGAGATGGAAGTAGGACATAGAAGGGCACGGGTGGCTGGACATTGGTTTCATTTACCATAGGCTTGTCAACCTGGATAGTGTATGTGTCATCAAAACCATTTCGAGCGATGAAAGCTCTCCAACTATCACCATGTAAACTCAAGTGATAAACAATGATAAGTTTAATCAGTCCATGATGGAATAGGCTACTGTCGGCCTTCTCCCTTTAAACCTTTTAGACATTTTATATAGGCTACGCTGAAAGTGAAAGGGCATATTCAGCGGGTATCCTATAAAATTCATTAACAAACGCAGGTGGTAGAGAAACACGAGTCCATATCGACCTTCACAGGTCACGAACTATTTGACTATTATGAAAAGATCATGCCATCGTGGTTTGAGCATGGATATGGGCATACCTCTGTCACAAGAGGTGACCTTTTGGGAGACGAACAGTAGTGGCCATGGAACCTCTTCCACTTTCGAATTTTTGAACCAACGTTGGCCCGTGGTAGGTAACCCTGTAGCAGAACTAATAAACTTCTCATCGATTTCCAACTGTATGTCACCCACCTTGGCTCTACAGCCATCAAACGTTAGAGCGAATTGCTGTGCCACAAGTAAGTTAAAACCCTCAAATCTCTACACGAAGGTAAGACAACCGTTATTCTCCAAGTCCTTCTAGGCATTGTCAAATAACAGTAAGGATTGACTGTCATTCGGTTCGATTCGCACCACCGGTGCCATGGAGCCGAGCACACAGTGAACGAGCCAGGGTTTGGGTCATAGTATACACAGGAGAAAAGTACACGGAGGGTTACCTGAGCGAACAGAGGTAAAACAGGGAGAATAGATAGACATTAATGTCATCGTGCGAAGGTGGTGGAGCTTATCTCTACTGTGCATAATAGTTATTGCCAAAGTACAACCGTCGGCTTATAGCTATTCTACCCATTATAGCATAGTTCAACAATCTTGTCACTTGACCGACCAATGAAACCAATAGTAAGTGTATAAACCAACGTGCGCAATCAATGTTATGCCAAAGTTTTAAAACATCAACATTCAATTTGAAACCAATACCAAATGTTTAACCATGCGCCAATGTATCAGGTCATATCAATAGTTTAACCAATGTGCCAATGGGTCTTCATATAATCAACATACCAATAGTTATGAAAATACGAACATAGGTATCATATTAAAAGATATATATGAAAGATTTAACCA
>CBVK0101466056.1:0-11191 GCA_900067695.1 Picea abies | reverse complement strand
GTATTTTCATGAAACCAATAGTCAAGTAGGTCAAATAACATGCAAATCCAAATGCCAATGCATTACAAACTCAATGAAACCAAGTCACACAATCAATCCAAGAATGTCCAATGAGTATAGTTCGAAAGTTTTTCCAACTGCATAACGATAAGTGAAAAGCAAGCGCAAAAGGCATATTGATAAGAAGGATCATGACAGTTCAAATAATGATTTTAATGCGACTTTGAAAGACTGAGTTTTCACGCTTACAGTCGTGAAAACAAAACGAAGGTAAATGTGCAAATGTTGCAAAAATAAAAGTGTTGTTTATTTAAAAATTGCGACGAAAAATTGATGTTTGCAAAACATTGGTGTAGGCAGCTTATAAGACAATAGAAAAATGCAGATTGGCTGCCAACAAGGTGTCACTTTGATACCTATTTTTCACAAGTTTGCTAGTCCATAATTTTTGCGCTTCTGGGAAGTCAGCTTTGGAACTAATTTTGTAGAGGTAAAATTGTTGTTTTGCATGGTTTAAAGGATCAAGGGTATAATATACATCTCAAGTCTTCCTCACATGTCATCAGCAGCCTCCAAAAACTCCAAACCCTCCAGTTCAAACTTAGAGAGCATGAAACACTAAGTCGTCATTTACGCCATGATAACGTTGTCCTACAAGACAAGATGAATTCTCTAGATCGTTTGGTTGATGATATGACTACCACCAATAATAGTATTTGGATTCAATTGAAACATCACAAAAGGCCCAAGACAAAATCCCCCGGGCAATAGGGAGAAGCTTCTAAAGCTAATCCACCCCCTCCTTCGCAAGTCTAGTCATGTTGAGTGATTCATTTTTGTTTGCAGTGGGACCTGCAAAATCTTAGGTGTGGGGGTAATGTTTGGCCCGTGATATGATTGATTTCATGACGTTGATTAGATCCTTTTTGTCGAATATGTATATCTGTTTTCCTATTTTGAAGAGTTTTTGAAGAGCTTTTGTGTCAAATCACTATGATTCACACCAAGTATGCATAACTCATGTTTTATGATGATTTTTAGTGTACTTAAGTATGTTTTTATGTTCCCAGGAAATTAATTAATGTTTTGTGTGTCACAAGGAAAAATCACAGCTTGTTTTTGCTTTCGCCACTCAGTCCGATACTCCATCTGACACTCAGTCTGGTACTTCATCCGGCACCCTATCTGACACTCCATCCTGCACAAAAACCATGGGCGATTTGGCGGTTAGCATATCAACGACCAACGATGGGTGAATCAAAGACATGGGTTTTTCTTGTGCTCGTAGCCTCCAGCTACTGAACTCTTGACAACTCGATTTGGGTTGTTATGTTGGACAATTATTGGCTTGCCTTGTTTCTAGAAGCCACCGGCATTTAGGGCATCTTAAATGCGATTTGTTGTTTTTAGAGAGGGTCGACCCTTCCAATGGTTGACCTCTCAGCTTGTAAAAACTATAAATACCACCAGTAGTGGCAAGACCAAACAGAGAATTTTAAGAAAACATTTTTATTGTTTAATTGAGACATCTCTGTAAACTTATGATTAGACTGCATTTTTTTAATGAATGACAGTGTCGTGTTGATTCTCTGATCGTAATTTCATGTTGAGAAGTTGCCTAGACCTCTTGGGCGGCCCACCAATGGTCTGGGTAATTGTTCTCATTAGTTTAGATTTATAATTGTTCAGTTTCCTTTCTTAGTTTTCAAAATCATTGTTTAATTGTGTCAAATTCCCAATTTCGATTGCTTGTTGTGTGTTTATTTTAGTTGCAGAATTGTGTATCTAATTCCTCCTTTTAATTGCAGATTTTTTTCTGAGTTAATGCTAATGAATGTGTTTTGTTGCAGGTTGCTTATGAAGAATAGTTAATATGCCATGTCTTTCTAACTAAATAAAAAACAACTTAAGCTTAAGCTACTAACCCCTGTGTGATTAGATAATAGTTAAAATTTTTGTATGCTGAAATAGAATAGTTAGAAGTTAAAACAGAGTTAAAAATAGAGTATGAAGATAATGGCTTCTTTGGCAAGGGTTCGATGGATGGATAGTTTCTAGTTTTAATTCTGAGTTTCTTATCTAGATTTGCTCAATTAGTTTTCTTATTTTCATATGCTAAAATAATATTTAATTTTCGTTTTACGAATATTTCCTCTTTTGCAATTTGAATTGTTAGAATAGAATTAGTTCAGTGTATTTTCATGCAATTTCCTTTTCTAGATTTAGGTTGCAATTTCAATTCAAAGTTGATTATTGAATTTAGATTTTAGTTATGAATCTTAGTATGAATTTGCTTAAATAATAAAGAATGCAATTGAATTTCATAGATTAGAAGATAGTTTTCTTGCTTTCATAGATTAGAAGATAGTTTCCTTGCCTTTGTAGGATAGATAGTCTTTTTGCTTTGATAGGTTATGAATAATTTGCTTATCATAGATTAAATATTAGTTGTTAATTCCTCTTGCTTTCAATTTAGTAGATTTCCTCTCATAAATTAGAAGTAGTTGTGAAGATTCAATTTAAGAATAGAGTTCACTTGATTCTTAGCTTAATTAGTTACTTATTGAGTAGTCGTAATTAGTTTACTTGTTGTCGGAGTTATCATAGGTTAGCTAGTTTTTTTGCTTTCTTGTTTACTTGCTTTAATAGAGTAGTTGCTTGCTTGTCTATTTATTTTCTTTCATAGGATAGTTGCTTATTGAATTTGAGTAGGTTAATTAAAGTAGTTTGTTGTTGTCATTTCTTATTAGGTAGATAGTTTGATTTTTCTTATTGTCATGATTCAGTTAGTTTTCTTTAAGTAGGGTTTCCAATTGCTTTCTTAGGATTATCCATCAATCCTTTGTTCAAAGGTTACTTAGGGTAAATAGTTTAAGTTTCTTAGTAGGATTTGATCATTAGTAGTCTTTGCTTGAATAGATTAGTTCTCAGATAGCCATTTCCTTACTTAGACTATACTACCTCCAACCTTTCTACCTTGGCATATATAGTGCTACAACTCTAAGTTTACTTACCTCGGGTTGGCAATTTAATTGAGGGTTTTTAGTGTGTTTTTAGTGCATATAGAACACCCACCACATATGCTCACTAGATTGCAATAGATTATACTCTCTATAAATATCAAATATGTGGAATTCAATGTAACTATGATATGGGTTTCCTTCCAATCCAAGAACCAAAGTCTCAATTATGCTTATGAGCCACTACATTATTTGAAACATGTGAATCAATGATCTCTAATTCTTGCTTAATCTTTAGCCTGCATCCTTGTTTAGGTTATTTATATTTAATGGTATCTTGTGAGTCCCTAGACAATCACAAAGTCCTAGATCGCCACTTTATGAGATGTCATCCTTATTCTTGATGAGGTGTCATCCTCATCTATTAATGAATTGTTAGTGAGATATAGATATAGAGGTGATTACATCCTTGTACTATATATTGATATCATTGGATGAATATTCTTATTGTTGAGAACGACACAAGCCTTTTTCATCCTTCATATGTTGTGTCTGACTACATAGTATTTAACATAGTATCAAATCCCTTAAGTCTTAAGGGCTTGATAACTCCATGGTAGTAATCCATGAGAAGTTTCAATCCATGGTAGTGATCAATGAGATATTCTTGGCATGGTAGATCTACATACAAACATCAAGTGAATTTGGCTTCTCAAAGAAGCAAGGTAATATAAATTCTTATTTTTATTCTTGTTAAATCCATTGAAATCATTTTGATACATATATTATATGTTATTAAAATGTACTTTACACACCATTGGAGAGCCTTTGATTAAAAGATGAAAGTGTACCATTGTTTCAAAAGATCTCCTTATTTTTTTTATAGTTTTAAGATGTAATTTCTTTATTTAATATATTGTGGAGTAGTTTTATTGCATTATACGTGTTAGATCTAGAGCACCACCATTTTAAAAAAATAATAGGTGTTTCAAGGTCTCAACAAAGGGCATTGAATAGATCGCTCAAAAAGATATTCTAATTTTGAAGTGTGGATTGCTTGTAATAGTTCAAACTCAAACCATACCCTCAACCCTTAGAAATTCGTACTCTTAGCATCTCACAATAGTCATATCGTTCTCTCTATCCGTCTTCTTAGAGGATTTAATGAGATTTATTGCATTTCTAAAGACTCTTGATACTCAATGAGACCCAACGTGAAACAAACATGCAACCTTCTGATATTGTTGGAAAAAGTGAAGGCATTCCAATCTCCTAGTGTGAAGAAAGCCCAACATTAGTCACAAAAGTAGACCTCATATAAGAGGATGAATTGTTTAGCAATTGTGAAGCTATATATCCTTAGCCTCGTATCCATAGGTTCTCTACCAACCCATCATTTTTTATATATGTATAGTTACTTCTTTTGAAAAAATTGTACATGTGACTTTTTTATTTGCATATTATGGTTTTTTTGATTTGCTGCTCAATGGATGGGTAGTTTTGTAGTCCTCTCACATAGATTTCACCATGATGATAGAAGGATCCAAATGATTGTCAATGTGTGATTGAATATAAGGTGGATGATTAAAAAGATTGGATAGCTTATGGTATGTTAGTGTCTAGGTTCCATTCACTCATATATGCCATGGTAATTGATCCTCCAACCCTATGCCTCCCCTTCTTAGGATACTTTTTGCTCTAAATTTTTATTTGTAGATATGATTCTCGACCTTGCAGTGGCAGAGGCATGATTCCAATTTTCTTGCAACTTGGTATGATTATGGTTCTTGATACCCACCATGAGAATTGAGTTTCCAAACAACTATTTTGTGGAACCATAAATCAGCTAAGAGGAGTTGATACATGGGGGATTCACCTTGTTAACCAATATCTTATCATGTTCATTCATAAATGGGGGTTTTTAATTGTAAAAATAAAGTCAATATGTTGCAGGTATTGGGTGAAGGGGGTGAAGATGTGGGGTATTGGGGGGTTTATAGGTATTGGGGGGTATAAAAAGGGGTATATAGTGAAAATAGGGATTTTTTCATTATTGGAAAGATGTATTGGGAGGGGGATTAAACAAAAATATTTTGGAAGGTATTTATTAATATCTAGTGAAATTAGTGGCATTCTTTAATATCCCATGAATGAAGGTACTATGTCACGGGTTCATTTAGTGAAGACCCCATGGATATACCTCCTTATGTTGCCTAGGTTGACCAGTTTAGCACACTTCCCCTAGCACTGCTTGGGTACATAATTAATTAATTGTAGATTTGTGTTGTTCCTACTCCCATAGACACCACCATTGACTCTTCCAAACATTGGATATATATATTCCTCTAGTTCTTAAAAAAATATATATCCAACATCTGTTCTAAGTAAATCCAAGTTGATCATGCCTTTTACACTTCCTCCCAATTTTTTCCAATGGATACCTTAGCAAGTGTCCAAAACTATCAACAAACTATCACAAATAGTGAGACATGAAAGCTACAATGCTTCCCAATCAAGCTATTATCGTGAGTTCACAATCTAGTTTTATGAATGCCAAATGATAGTGAAACCCCTATATTTTCACATATGCAAACAATTTAATGCATTATTATGTTTTTCAATTATAATAGTGAATGATTTTCATAAAGCATAAATGGAGGTAATTTAAAAAAGGTTATATATTGATCATTTTTGTATATCACTATACTTTGTCGCTTGAAAAAATAACCATTTGCCGATATTTTTTATAAAGTAAAGCCAAAGATTGACTTATGCAGTTTGGTCCAACATTCATTTCTCAAGATAGATTGATTTTCCAAGAGAAGTGAGGGAATAGGTTGAAACAAATATTTTACATGTTTTGTGTTGGGACATGAAGTGAATACCATTTGAGGAAGTTATTTGACAAGCCATATAACAATTTTATTTGATAAAACATTGTAGTCATTGGAAGAAATGATATCATAAGAAAATCAAGTCTTTATTTGGCTCATGTGTTCTAGACTTGGCCTAAAACCAAAATAAGAGGGTCCGAGGAATACTATGCACTTGTATGCGATTGTGTATGTTTTTGGATGCTTGACAATATTTTTTGCCTAGTGTTTGATACATATCTAACAAAATTAGCACACAAATAATCACGCATTCATGAAGTGCCTACATGACAATGGTGACTATAATTGCAACTGTGAATTAAACTATCATACACAAAGGATGTAATCATATAAAAAGAGGGATAAGATTTTCTTGTTCCTCTACATTTGATGGAGCATTGTAAAAAAATAAAAAGGCCATAACCATTTATGGTCCATGTAAAGTTTGCTTCAATTGATCCATGTCAAGATTAGTTACTTGAGTCTTGAATTCAAGTGTATTTTGCATCAAAAGTTTGTTGAGTAATTTAAATTGAAGAATAATATTGGGTCATTGAATTGTACAAAGGGTGGAGTTGCAAACCCTTTCAAAGTCACAAATCAACTATGAAAATTATCAAAAAGACCTCCCTGAAATTGAATAAAGAGATATTTTTCATCAAAGTATAATCATTGTGAAATACCACTTTTGGGTGCATGATTGGTAGTACTCGACACCCTAAGGTTGTTGGAAACAATTTCAAGCAAGAACGACAGAAAATAAAATGAGTGAGAGTGACACAAATATAAATGAGCAAGCATGAAAAGTGCAAGTGAGTGTGACACAAAGTGAGTACAAGCGAGTGTGATAATTGCAAATTTAAAATTGGTAAAGGAGGAAAACTTTTGCAAAATGTCAATTAATAAATGAAATAACTATAAGACTCCTTACATGATATGGATAATTGGGTTTGTGCTCTTCACAAGAAAATTGATCCAGTAGATAAACTAATTGTATCACTTCAACCAAAATTAATCGAAAAGGGGTGGGAAACGCTAACAATGCAAATTGAAAAAATGGTGAATGAAACTTGTGATGCAAATGACCTAATGAAAATAATTGATGTTACTTGTGATACAAATGACCTAATGAAGGTTATTGATATAGATGAAATAAAAAATATGATTAATGTTTCCTTAACTAGTTATAAGATGGAATCATTCATGAACTATTTTGTTGAAGATGAGTCACAAGTAGAAGCAAAAAATGATACCAAAATTAGTATAAGTGAACTTGATTTTTCTTTTGAAGTTATAAAAGAAAACATTCATTAACATCAACAAGTACAAAATGATTTTTCCAAAATCATTGTCAGAACTTGGCAAGAATTACAATTTAATAGGAATCAGCATGGCTTAGGATATGGAAAGGACATTAGCTTTCATATTATTGACTACTCCAAATCAGCTCAATTTGTGAATGTTGGATTTCTTGCTGAAAATTTGAAAGGGAAAGAATCAAATATTCAAAAAGTTGATGCAGAAGTTAATGATGTTGATTGAAGTGCCCCATTTGTCTCTACTTATTTTCTAAACTAGATCTTATTATTTGAGGGAATTTGTTTATAAATGACCCATTTTATTGACTTGTACTTTAATGATGAAAATCAAACTTTTAATTATTTGATTGAAATTAAGTGATGATTTTAAATGGGTTCATTTAAATATTTTTATGATAACATGAGTGGGTTAAAATAGATAGATATGACATAACTAACATAGCCAACTCATATGAATATGACACTTTGAAATGAAAATGTGGGATATATTAACTTGCAGATGTTATTGATGGTTTCCCTAGTATGATAGAAAATCGCAGATGTATATTGATGTGGGATTGTGTCAACATTATAATATCAAACTTTGGATTGAGTTCGAGTATTATAATATGTTAAATGGTTAATGTTATGCTTTGATTTTGATTATGGAACTATTTGATGTGTTGATTGTAGTGTGTGCAAGAATAGGGATTGTGATTGCCAATCAATCCACATATAGGTAATGTAATTGTATGAAAGTGTATAGAGTACCATAAGGAAAGGAGGAAAAATATTATTGTTTTCACCTACTAGCACTTATTTCCATGACCTAGGTTGAAAAGCTAGTCACACTTTTACTTAGAGGTTGCACATTGTTGTGAGGTAGGCCATGAATTCAGTCATTAACGAAGTATCATTGAGGATCATGTAATAAGGTAATAACCTTATTACTTAGTGACCATTAGTCTCTCAACAAGGGAAACTAAGTTTGAGTTAATAAGGTCTCAAAAAGTGCATCATTTCCCCTACCAAGAAAGTTGGATGCTTGAAGGGCATGCATAAACATGGCACCCTTTGTACTTATTGAAAGTTAACTCTTGAAGGGTATGGAGAAAATCCAAGCATACAACGTGAAATTGGCTGAACAGTTCGCTCTCAGATTTATGGGTTTTGCACGACCATTGCGGGAATCACATTCCGGGTGATGGAGGAAACTTTTTCAGGCGCAATGGAGATCCCTCTGCATGGTGAAAGGTGGTATAAGGGCATGCCTTTATAATTATTATGCTATGAATACTTTATCAAGCCAAACTTCCTGAATAGAAAAATCAGAGCGGGCGTTCTGAGTCGGTATCTCCGGGTGCCTTTCCAGAAGATCCTAAATGTGATTAGAAGGTATTTCACCTATGAAAGAAGATGTGACAAAATACACCCACATCACATCAGGCTGCTGATGCATTTCACAAGTAAAAGGCCTTTGAAATTACCTTTCTTCTTGCACCGAAGCCTAGAAAGAATGGCGGACAACGTTTAGGCCGAAGCGGACTAGCCGAGGAATAACTTATTCCATATATCATTGATCAAGTTGTTGGTAGTTGAGGAATTGAGACATATGGACAAAGACTGGGATTCATTCCTAATTTCAACCGACATCCCCAGGGACCCCAAAGGAGACCTACCTCTACCCACGGGGGAAACAACATCTCGTAGCGCGGGGGAAAGAATGGAAGAGGCTACAAGAAAATGAAATACAATAGAAGGATCGTCATCCCAACAACCAATACCCTGGAAAAGAGGCAGGTCGAAGTTAATCAAGAAGAGCGAGGAGACCCAAGCTCCCAATGAACTGCGCACCCAATTTGTTGCTGAGAAGTTACTTGTGCGTGTTGTTCGACTAGAACCTGTTGAAGGTTCAAGATGGAGAATCAGTGAAAGACAGAGAATATCAGCACTGAAAACATGGAAGTTCAGGAGACATCGCAGTAGTTGAAGCAAGCACAACTCGCTATTGCCGAATTATACTAGGAAAACAAAGAATTGAGAAAACAGTTAGCAGAAAAGACTGTTGAAACAACAATGTCGTAGAGCTGAGAAGGGAATGAAAATGGGATCAAGAGACATCTCAGAGAAGTGAAAGACGTAATCATTCAGTTGTGCGAGGAACAGAGCATTTCAGAGGAAATAATCATAGAGAACTTCAAAGAATGTGGGCCAACTGTGGAAAACATCCGTGTGGCTCTTGCCAGTGCTCAAACAAAGATAAAAGGGAATGCGTTCTTGTGGAGACAAGTGAAGAATATGAAAATATGAAACTGGTCTCTTAGGAAATCAATCAAAGTATTAAGATTGCAGGTGAGGCTAGAGGCATGATTGCCTTGACCCCATTTTTGTCTTTTTGGATGTGACACAAAATATTTCCCCCTCGTGTCTTATTTCCTGCTGAGAAACAAGAAGTCTAATGGTCACCCACACGGTGGATATTCATCACGCAGATGTTGTAAAACCACCTGTTGATAAGGAAAAGAGTAGGAGAAATGCATGACAATTTTGAAGGAGATGCGTGACACCTACCACACCAACTTGCCACATGCATGCCACAACCAATGATTGTGCGGCAACAACCAGATCCCGTTACACTGGGTGGTAGAGTTCTAACAGTGTGCTCGATCATTCAGGTAACCACTCAAAGGAGAAACGTCGATGCATCACCTCCTAATGATTGAATATTACCGATGACCAAACAATCATGACAAAGATGTCGGTTATGACATAATTGGGTGCAGTTGGGTTTCCATTTTTAGTAAGTTTTATTCCAAAGGTCATCTAGTAGGGAATCACTTGAACCGAAATTATAGGAGTAGTATTTTGAGGCATAACAACCCAAGGGGCACAATTTTTTCTATATATTCTATCCTTTCAATGTAAGCGGGGTTGGTTGGCAAAGTAATGTCTACAATTGATTGTTGAATGTAATCTTTGAACCCAATTGAAATATAATGTAGAAGTGCTCAGAATTTGATGAAAATATTCTAATGGTGGTGGTTTGATGTATTTTGATCCCATCTATGTATGTACTACATGTTTTCTGTATATTCATGCATGTCCTTTGTTTAAATTGGAACGTTTAATAAGTATAGAATTCATCACGTGGTGATTTAGAATTTACCATTTAAACTCTATGTTTTCTTCTAAGTAATTTAGAATTCATCTTCAATGGTTCTCTGAGTTGCTTTATGTTCTCTTTCTTTCACCACACACAACGACCTTTGAACTGAAAGACCATCTCCTTCTTAGCCTTTATCCTCTCAAATTTTCATCTACCAAGTCATCAATTTATCTCGCTTTCAAGAGGTTGATTCCATGGTCCAAGGTTCTATATTTCATTTCCAACGAAACCAGAAGCATTTCAAAAATGCAATAAATCTACCCGACAATTCAAAGTCATTATCTATTAGAGACTAAGTCTTAGAGAGAGCCTTATCTAGGTTGGAAAGGATACTTTCTAGTCTTAAAGTTGGTCTGTAGGTTACCTCTGTCATTTTTTTTCTCAGCCAAACAAATTTACAGAGTGCTAAAAGAACTCATGTCAATAACATGTCATGGATCACTGATATAATGTCATAAGACAGATACATGAAGTACATCGTGCATATGCCTCAAATAATCAGGAAAGGCTGGTTGGTAAGCCATGAGTCCCTTCTTTTTCAATACCTAGAAAGGTCCCACAAACCTAGGAGAGAGTTTGGAACCCTTTCCAAAATTATTCACCCACACACTTGTCACACTCTCCCCAAGTCGCACAAGTAATTACCATTTTTATTTTACTTAAAAATCCAATTTCCATCACATTCCCCAATGTGTTCCTATTTTTTCTCTTAGTTGTCCCTTTGTTCCCCAAATTTTCATTTAATGAGTGTCTCCTAACTAGATCTTAGTTAGAGTTGGATTATGATTCTTCTTCTAGTTAGACTAGTGGTAGATTGACTAAAGATTATATTCCATGTGTACTCCTATTCTCTCATATTATTATTTCTTTCTCTTTTTAAAAATCCATTTTATT
>CBVK0101466054.1:0-15457 GCA_900067695.1 Picea abies | reverse complement strand
TTAAAGATACCTATGGCGATGTGGAAAAGGGGTAGCGAGGCTACAAGGTAGCTTCCATTCAGAATGGAAAATTTTTCCTAGCCTACCATTTGATCGTTGGTAATTTAGTAAGGAAGAACAGACCCACACAGGTCACGGGGTTCATTGTTGACCTCACGGGAAAATGCATTGAAAGACTACAGATGAATTGGGTGAGTTACCTTGTCAACCGGTTAGAATAAGACTGTCGTGAAGCTTAGGATTAGAGATATGAGTTTAATTTTAGTTGGCTACTGATCCTCATCACCTTCATTACCCGGGATATGACAGAAGGAGAGACCTTCCCTGAGATTGAGTCATCCAAACCCCTAGCTATGAAGTTCACCACGCTCTAGTATTCGAGCAACATGGAGAAACAATGGTATTCAAATGCGATGTTCCACACCTACTACCTACAGTTGAAGAGGGTTATTGAGTCTTTCCCTCATATGACACCGAACACCCTTCATAGGTTCAGACCATTTGTGAATTTTCGCGTAGATATACATTTTATTTATATCACTGTGTGTGGAGACGAACATAAAGAAGATATCCAATCTTATTATAAACTCATTGAGGAGGAAATGGAAGAAATAACTAAGGAGTGGCCTACAGAGCTCCTTATACTAGTCGACCAGGAAGAATTGTTTGAACCCAACCTCATCGAAAGTCCTGTGGTTACTCATGAAGAGTATGATGCACCCAGCAACAACAGAAGGAATAAAAAGGAAGAGGTACAGGAGTTGAACAGTGCATAAGAAGAGACTGCTTAAGACTCACCTAGAGGGGGAGGTGATGACGAAGTAGACAAAGAAGAGGATAAAGGAGAAGTAGACAAGCAGAAATAAGGTGAAGTAACACCACCTAGGGATCCTATTGATGAAGTTGAGACCTCCAAGAAAATAAAGGTTTCCCCCACAAAACCTACATCACGGAAGAAGTCCAAAGATAGTACACCATAGATGCAAACTATGCTCACGATGGATGACATAGATTTCATCATCATCGTTATCTCATATACCTTAGAAGATATCTTACAGTGCAATGAAGCCAAACAAGAGACCATGTATGAAAGAATTGAAGTGGAGCTGAAAGGGGTACAACAAGCCCTCTACTCCAGTCATGCAATATCTATTTTTCCCCTGTCATCAGAAGGAACAAAGTTGGAAGATAAACATTCCCAGCTACGCCGAATAGAAGATGCGACTGAAGCTCACCTTTGTCATGTTCAGGAAGAAAAATAATAGGCCATAGAGGCCTTAAAGCAATCAAAATAGGAATCCATAGAGAAGTAAAAAGTTGCACAACACGAAAAAGATGACATCCAAGCCAAGTTTGTAGAGGATAGAGCGCAGATCCAAAAGGAGAAGGAATAGTTGCCCGCAGAGCAGATTGGAGTTAAAGAAGCATTAACTAGAGCACTTTGTTATGTGATAGGCTTAGAACAGATGGAAGAAGACCTAGTGAAAATACAAGTAGGGAAGCTTGTTGAAGCCATTCAGTAGCGCCAACATAGGATAGAAGAACTAGAGTTACAAGCAGTGCCAAGCACTCCACAGGAAATGCGAGACTAGAGAGAAGAAACTGCCCGGAGCGCAATCCAGAGAATCAAGGCATTGGCCTGAGAATGTAAATAGATCAGCAGTCAAAGTGCACAAACTTACGAGCACCTTGCAGAGGACCCTGAACTAAGGACACTGGAGTCACAACTTTAGGATTCCAAGTAGCAAGAAGCAATGGTGCAAGCGCAGTTTAAGCCACTATTAACAATCAAGAGGATGAAACAATCCCAGGAACAACGCACAGTTCAGCAAAAATTCCATGCCATACAGAGTAAGGTCATGGAAGTGACTCAACAACTCCAGCCAGTGCAGGATGCAGCTTGCATACATTTTGAGTAAATTTAAGGATGAGGTGCAAAACTAGAACAAGTGGTCACCACAATGGAACAACGCTTGGAAGAACCTGTGACAGAGAAGGTTATCCAAGAGTTTGTTGAGAAGAAGGATCTGGTGAAGCAATAGGATGAGGCATCTTGAGCCAAGCTTGAGGAATTTGAGGCAGGGTTACCCAGATCAAAGTGACTCGGGAGGAGTCACAGGTGAGTGTTGGGGGCATGTTGGCCCTTGACCAAGTTTTAGAGAACCTTGGTCACGTTGACCAGTTTTGGAACTTCGATAGGTTGGTCAAAGGTGAAGCAGAGATCATGGGATCTCGGCCCCTTTTTAGGGCATTTTTAGGTTTAGGGTTTATGTAACGGGTATGGGATGTCATCCCATAGGTTTACCCATGCCTTGGCCCCTTTTTTAATGTATAAATAGAAATATAGACGATGTAAGAAACATACTAGATCTAAGAGAGAAGTGGTGATAAGTTTTATCTTGTGTTGAGTGAAAGTGATGTAAGTAGTTGGATCTATGTAAGTGAGTTAGCTTCGTGCATACTGTGTGCATGAGAACTTGCAGAGCTAAGTGCAAGTGACTATAAAGAGGCTTTGTGCTATAACCTAGATTGGGGAAGGAGGGTCTGGCGAGGTGCACGCAGATCTCCTTTCCTATGTGGAGTGGGTTCTTTTGGCTATGTGCTTATAGAATATTGAAAAAAGACAATAAAGAAGAGAAGAGTTGGTAGACGTAGCCCCACACTGGGGTGAACCATGTATATCATGTGTTGTGGTTGCTTTGTACAATATAGTTGTTATGTTATTGATGTGATTTATGATTAGTGCAGTGATATATGTTAGATGCATCTGATATAGTAGATTAGTGCTTAGTAATATGAATGAATGCTAGATCTGATCTATTTCTATATGCTAAGTGCTTGGATGTATTAGATCTTGTTGAATACAACGTTGTTCTATAATTAGGGTTTTCCCCTGCGAAGTGAATATTGATTAATTTTAACTGTTAAGTGTTCTGTTAAGTATTGTAATCACGAGTTTGTGTCCTAGCTAGGTTGTAGACACTTGAGTCTTGTAACCACCCCTGCCTCTACCTCATGTGAGACTTCATCTGCTTCGCAGGTGTTGCCGAAAGGGCTGGTAGTTAGGGTTTTGTTGGTGCACTGTTGAAGCATTGAACCTTGGGTCTGCCCCGGTGCCAACACTTATAAAAACCTTTCCCATTCAACAATATTGTTTATTATAATGTTGATCCCTTCTTCTTTTTATAAAAATAATCAAATCATGCACAACAATATGCTCGACTTCTATCCCTAACAATCAATAGTGCACCATGATAAGTAATCAACATTCATTGTTCACTAATCAATAATCGGGCCCAATTTAAAAATACATAGGTATATTTTTAACAAAAATGTAGGAAGACTTAAAATTATGCCCGATCATACACAGGAATTTAATCCATCAATTGACAAAATCATGAAACAACAATAGTCAACCCAACATAAACCTCGAGCTTGATCTCTTTGGGTATAACTTCTTTTTTAAACAATTGATATTCTCCGCGATGTTTCCAATATAACTAATCATATATGAGAGAAAATAACTTGATTGACACACATGCATCATTTTTTACCTTGCCATAACCCTGATCAGGCTTAGTAAAAACCACACAGGTGTCTTCTTATGCAATCAAGAACAAGCTGGATAAAACACAGTGAGTGAAACCATAAAGAACAGGAAGACAACCCGCGACTGTATGCAATCAATTTTTTTCATTCTTATTTGTTCAAACAATTTTATCATAGAAGGACGAAACAGAGACCTGACGAGAGAGCATGTGTCTTTCAAGACTTCCATAACCATTTAACTAATAACCAATAATTGACAATCCCAAAAGGTTCCCAAGGGGAGAAAAGACAAGTCAAAGTCTAAATCGGGCTATGTCAAAATGAAATGCAGAGAGGCAACAATAGCCTATTTATCTTTAAAAAAACACACACAGAGATCTGACGATCTTTCAAGACTTATATCAACCACAGGCCAAAATACAATTTTGAAAAGACACAGTAGTGATCCAAACAATCCTTGTTTATTAATCCAAGTCTTGACAAAAAAACCAATAGTTACACCCGAGAAGAGCAGAGACAACAAGAGTAAAATAACCCAGTGCACATAGGTTCCTCTAATATTTGTAGAGAAGAGATGAGGGTTAACTTAACAATGGAGGGTATTAAAAAAAACACAAATATATAACGCCTCTTTCCAATACCCAAAGAGCTGAACAACTTGACAACAACAACAGTGAGGAAACACCCGTCCTTTTGACAGAACGCCAAGATACAAGCTGTATCAATCCAATAGCCACACAGGTCTATATTAATGTTTGGGGCCAACCGAGATTGGATCTTGGGATAGTTAATGAAAATACAGTAAGAGCAGGCCATCAACCATGACTCGGGGTTTGAAGAAAAGAGCACACCAATTGTTGGTAGTTGCTCCACAACCGGGTAAGGGTTACCACAACCACTAGGAGGGAAACAAGTTGATAGACAATGATACACAAAACGATGGATAAAACCTTCAACCATCAAATCAGAGTTTTATTGCACCACTATTATTTATTATTCCACATGTTATCACTATAACAATTTATGTGATAAATCCAGTTTCCAAGACTTAGCGAGGCGCTAAACTAATCTGAAAGCGTGATAAATTGGAAGACAGGGCCAAATATAGAGGGTTAAGGCTAAAGCTAGTGGGAGTGCGGAGTTGATAGGACCCGTGGGTCACAGATCATGGGTGCTACAGATCAACGGTAAGGGATCATTTTGGGAGGGGAACTAGCGCAAAGGTTAATTCTTGAAAGTAGGCTGAAAATAATACCATGGTTTTGGCTCAGGACCACGTGGTGCCACCAGATGCATTTTGAGGCAATAAGCAATCTATCCCAAACCACTCCATCACACTCCCAAAATTTATGAAAGACAAGCGCTACAAAAATTGATGCGAAATGGTTAGCGAAAGTAAGATGGGGGTTAGACCATTTGCAGGTTAGACCATTTGCAAACAAATTCGATCAGTTTCACGCATATCCATTTACAAGTCGTAGTGTCCATATTTCAAGTGATTTTGACTAGCCATTTTCCGAGGTGAATTCTGGGCAAACAAAGGAACATTTTGAGAAACCGAAAGAGAGTTTTACTCATCACGGGCCAAATAACAATAAAATCTCCCATATTTATCATAGTTGTTAGATATTGGGAGAATCAAGAACATATTTGAACCTTATATTTCTGGATTCAATATTTTCTTATTGGAAGACATATTTTTCAAATGCAGATCCCGGACAGATGGAGAAACATTTTATAAAAACTCTCGCTGATATACAAAAAACTGAGAGAGGTTTTTATTCAAGACAGGCTGATATACAAAAAACTCTCGCATATTTTACACAGGTGTCACAGATTGAGAGATTCAAAGAAATATTTGAACCCTATTTTTTCGTTTTCATGATTTCCTGTTCAAGACATGTTTTTGTGGCATGTGTTATGGAAAGTTGAAGATGAATTTAGAGAAATCAAGAGAGGTTTTTATTTATAATGGGCTCATATACAAAAACCGTTCTTATATTTTACACAGCTATTATAGTTTGAGAATTGCAGGTGGCGTTCTGAAGCCTATTTTTTTAAACGGTTTCCCAACGAAGCGTTTCTTTATTTGTGACCGGTTTGTAAATGAAAGGACTCGTTGTTTTTATAAATGTTAAGAGATACATATGTATCAGGTTTGGTAGAAGTGCAAGGGAACCTTTTAGTTGTTCTGAATTCAATTGTAATTTTCTGGAGCTAAATTGAATACATATGTAGAACCTTTTGAAGTCTCTATGAAAAGATTCTAATGGTGGTGATATGAGTTTTGTCTTCTCTCATTGTATGTATTTCATGTGTTCTTTAATTCCATTTACATTGTCTTCTGTTTAAATTAGATAATTTAAAAGCCCAGAATTCATCTTGTGATGCTCTTGGCTTAACCAATTTAAACTGTGTGAAATTCCTCATAACTAATTCAAAATTCATTCATTAATGCTCTAATGCAGTTGTTTGTTTTCATTTTCTTCTTATGCCCTACAAACTACAATTTATAACTCAGATTCATCGCCTTATTTATCCTTTATCCTCTGGAGAGTTCTACTGGCCAGTCAGTGTGTTCATTCATTTTCATAATTTTGACTCCATAGCCCCGAGTGTCCCTCCCCTTCCTCGCCAACAAATTTATAAAAAAAACCCAAAAACAAACTAAACCTAGCCATTGATTTCCAAAGAAACACCAAGTGACACAAGAGAGCCCTCTCTGAGCTGAGCAGGCTAGTACCCAGCTCTAAAGTTGGTTGAAACAGTTACCTCTGTCATTTGTTTATCAGCCAAACAAATTTACAAAGTGCTAACAATTTACACACACATAAATATACACATAAGAAGAACAATGTCTATCAAATATCACATTGTATTAATGTACAATAATAATGCATCACTCTTACATGCAAATATAGTACATGAGACCTTGTAATATAGCATTGAGGTGCTCAAAACAAGATGTTCAATATAGATAATTGGTACAACCATCTTCATAACTATCTCCACAAATCTCCACAAATCTCTATGTGATATCCATCCATAACTTCACTCATTGTCCTCATCCTTGATCATGGGCAGACTTCTAGAATAAGTCTACTTGGTTAGTCTCGTAATCCTAAAGTTCTATAGTTTTGTTATTTTCCTAGTTTAAATATTTGTACAAATTACTTTATTCCTAGTTTGTTAGGATAATGACACCTAGTTTTTATGTAAATGACACATATCATGCTCATGTGATTATGTGATTGGTTGTTCTCCTATAATTTAGTTTAGATATAAGCCATATAAACTAGCTCTTTCTTCAAGTGAGGTTAAGGAAAAATTTTAGTCCTCACCGCTCTTTGTAATCTTTCTTTTTGTATTAATAAAATTAAGTGTCTAAATACACTTGGTGAAATTTATCATGGTATGAGAGCCATGTTGAAACAAAAGCTTGTCAAACAAAGGAATATCATCAATTGGTTATTCTTCATTTTATTGTTCATAATTGGGAAAAACTTTTTAAATTATGATAATATTGATTTGAAAGATCATTACTTTCAAATCTGTTTAAAATCTTTTGGGTTCTAGTTCTAATAGTGAAATAATCTAAATTTATCATTTTTTTCAAAAAAAAAAAAAATGTTCAAAATTTTATTTAATCTAAAAACAAATTAGCAAATCTATTGTAAAATCTGGTTTTTTTTTTTTTAAATCTCACAAATCTGTGTAAGTTCTAAAAACTTTTCCAGTATAAACTTGAAAGAAAGAAGTTCCTCTTTTTTTATTCACTGGAATTAGATCCCTGTTATCTGCACTCTTTAGAAAAGAACACATTGCTCATTGGACAGTCTGGTTTTTAGATCCATAAATCAAAATTTTTGTTCGCTATATTATTTATTGGCATTAGATCACTGTTATATGTGTGGTCAATAGAAAATTTGCCATCTTGTTTTGGGATTAAATTTGTTGGAAAAAATCTGGAGGAATTTGTCCAATTACGTTGGTATTCCTGGGACCAACTATCCATTACAGAAAATACATAGAGTACATATGCAATCAGATGGAACCACTCACGCCCTCCATTAATTGCATCCATTTCTGAAGGTCGTCTTCACTAGATTTAGATTTGGCCCATTATTTATTCGGCTCTCCTTAGCATAAGCTTGGATTGGTCGAAACAGATCCCTGGCACCAAGGCCACGTCATTATAGATCTCGGCTCTAAAATTATAAAATTGGAGATATAAGGGGTGATATTTAAAAAAAAAATGAAGTCCAATGTAGTTTAAGAGGAATATTTATTTACATTGTAATTGAAGTCTCCAGCATTAAATTTTTTATTTCAAATGGGGGTACATTTACTTTGTATTATTATGATTATTGGGTCAAATTTTGAAAGTTTGAGAGACTCGAATCAAATTTGTATCTTGAAATCAAAGTGTCGATAAGAGTGAAATGAAATACTCTATAAAGAACATTTTTTAATGAGGTTATAAGAGAGTCAAGGCTAAGCTTTTATAGCACTTTTTACTGTGCATGTAGTATCTTTTCTGCATGGTATTATTCATTTAATCGTGTGGACTTGATAATTTCATCGTGTCAAAAATGGTAAATTCATTCACTAATTCTGATAGATTGGATGGACCCAAGAATTGTAAGACTTCGAATCATCACATGCAAAACACCCTAATTTATAATGAGCTATGGAAACATGTATGTAATGGTGATAAACCTCCCACAAAGCCTATTGATGCTAGAGAATTGGCTATAATGGTGATAAACCTCCCACAAAGCCTATTGATGCTAGAGAATTGGCTAGATGGGAATTAAAAGATGAAAAGGCGCTCGCACTTTGAAGATCGTATGTCACAGATGAAACATTTGTCCACATAGAAAATGCAATTGATGCTTGGAATGCATGACAAATATTTAAAAACATGTTTGATACTCAACCTGAATCAAAACGGGTTGATCTCCACACAAAGCTTCTTAAACAACGTTTAGCTGAAGGGGGAGATGTTATGGATTACATCTCTCGTTTAAAAAAGATACGACTTGAAATAGTCAAATGTAGGTTTGATGATGTGGAAGAAAATTTTATGACCTTCACATGGATAAATGGTTTTCCACCCTCTTATAAAAATTTCTTGGAAACTTTACAAATCATAGACAAACTAGAAAACAAAATTTTACATCTCTCAGTGATCTATCGGTACAACATGAAAAAACATTTGGTAAAAAAAAACCTCTGGAGAAGATCTTTTCTTTACTAACTCAAACAAAGGTGAAAGCTCCAGAGGTAGAGGCACCTACAATGAAATTACTAGTGGAAGAGGCACCTACAATGAAAGTATAAGAGACAGAGGAAGAGGAACATACAATGACAATTCTAAAGGAAGATAAAGATTCCATAATCTAGAAGATGGCCAAGGTCGTAGTAGAAGCCAAGGAAGAGGGGATAATAATCAAAATCAACAATATTTTAGGAGATCTCAAGATGCTCCTAACAACATAATAGGAAAAAGTGCAAATATGACTCAAATAAAGTGCAAAAGGTGTCTTCGCATCGGCCATGTGGCAAAGGATTGTAGAACAAGGAATGAAAATTTTCCCCAACATAAGAAAAATTTTAACTCAAAATCACATTCTCAGTCAAATACTTCCACTTCAGCTTAGTATGTAGATAAAAAAGATGATGATTATCACAAGTTGGATTTTGCAAACTCAGTTTCCATCAACAATCAAATGAGAAAATACAAGTTGGATTTTGCAAACTCAGTTTCCATCAACAATCAAATGAGAAAATATTTTGAAGATGATTGGATACTAGATACAGGGACTACACAACACATGTTCTACAAAAAATATTGTTTTCAGACATATCGAGACATGGAACTCAATCCAATATATTTAGCAGATGACACGACCCATACTCCTCAAGGAAAAGGATTAGTCCAATTATTTCTACCTGGAATTGGAAAATTATTACTTTCTAATGTTTGGTATGTTCCATATTTTAAAAATAATTTACTATCCTTGGTCCTCATTAGAAAAGGAGGTCATCAAATCATTATGGAAGATATTTTGATCAAAATCAACTCAGTAAAGAACAACTTCAAGACAGTGATGAATGGTTATGAAGATGGAAAAATTTTGAGGCTACAAGGCAAAATCATTCCTTGCAACCATGACCTTGCAGCATCAGTGGAATTCTCCTCTAGCTCATTAAGATTATGACATTACAGATTTGGTCATTTGAACTTTGAAATCCTAAGTAAACTTAAATCATAGGATATGGTTAAAGGGTTTCCTACCTTCAAAAAGCAAATTGCCAAGTGTGAAGCATATATAATTGCAAAACAAAAGAGAGATCCCTTTTACCCAAGTACATGGCGAGCAAATAGATGTTTGTAATTAATCCATAATGACATTTGTGGTCCTATGGAATCTTCTTTTGGTGGATGAAAATACTTAATTCTTTTCATTGATGATTGTACACGGATGGTTTGGGTATATTTTTTGAAGAAAAAATCAGAAGCCTTTGACAAATTCATACAATTTCAATGCTTAGTTGAAAAATCCACCAAAGAGAATATTTCCACGCTTAGAAAAGATAATGGGGGAAAATTCACTTCCAATGAATTCAATGATTATTACAGAGAAATGGAATTAAAAGGTAGTTGACAAACTCTTATACTCCACAACAAAATGGAGTCATAGAAAGAAAGAGCAAAAATTTAATGGGAATGGAAAGATCCATGCTTCATTTCAAGGGGTTAAGCACACAATATTGGGTCGAAGCAATTAATACAACTATATGTCTAAGGAATCGATCACCCACATTAGCCTTAGATGGAATCACTCCATATCAAGCTTGGTATGGTACAAAACCTTCAGTAAATCATCTTCGAGTTTTTGGCTCAACTTGTTATGCCTTAGTTCCTAAAGAAAAAATGACTAAGATGGAAAATTGTAGTATGAAATGCATGCTTCTTGGTTATTCAAATGAAAAGAAAAGATACATGTTGCTCTCTAATGGAAAATTCATTATAATTCGAGATGTTGTCTTTGATGAAACTGGAAATCAAACTATAGAATAACTTGAGAATCTCCTTAGTCATTTGGAGAAAAAGGTAACTCAAGGTAAATTAGTTCATCAAGACAAACCCACTTGGATTGAAAAATAACTCAAGGTAAATTAGTTCATCAAGACAAACCCACTTGGATTGAAAAATAATTAGCCCCCAACATGAATGTTCAATAGTTAGATAACTCTTCCTTGGATGATGAATCTTAAATATAGGACAGAACAATTGCATCAACTTCACCACATGGACAACATAATAGACCAAAATGGTTCACACAACTCCTTAAAGATGTTCACCCAGATGAGCAAGACAAAACATGAAGTAAAAATTCTACTTCATGTCACTCAAACTTTTCCTTAGTAACTCGTGATTCCATTGAACCCACAAATTTTGCAGAAGTGATGAAGCACAAATAATGGTAGCAAGCCATGGTGGATGAGTATGAATTGGTAATTGACAATGGAACATGGAAACTTGTTGATAGTCCAAGAAATTTTAAACCCATCCACTGCAAATGGGTTTATAGAATCAAGTATAAATAAAATGGTGAAGTTAATAAGTATAAAGAAAGACTTGTGGAAAAAGGATTTGTTCAAAAAGAAGACATAAATTATGAAGAAATATTTTCACCAATAGCAAAGTGGAACATCGTCAAAATGGTGATAAATATGGCTACACGGTATGGATCAAAATGGTGATAAATCTGGCTACACAGTATGGTTGGACACTTCATCAAATGGATGTCAAAAGTTCCTTTCTTAATGGTGATTTGAAAGAAGAAGTCTATATGACTCAACCCCCGGGATTTGAAGTTGAAGGGTAGGGACACAAAGTATGAAAATTGATCAAAGCCTTATATGGTTTAAAACAGGAACCCAGAGCATGGTATGCCAAAATGGATGAATACCTTAAGCATGTTGGTTTTCATCACAAAGAGTCTGATGATACATTGGATTTCAGGATGCAAGGACAAAACTTAGTGATCATTGTTCTATATGTTGATTATTTAATCATTACATGAAATCATGAAGTCCAAATCCAAAAGGTAAAGAAGGAACTTCACAAAGGATTCAAAATGGTTGACTTAGGGCCACTTCGATACTATCTTGGAATGGAAGTTTTCCAACATACTCATAAGATCTTCCTTACTCAAACCAATTATGCAAAATAATTGTTGAAGAAGTTTGACATGGAGGATTGCAAACCCTCTCTTACACCTATGGAGAAAAACTTAAAACTTTCAAAATTTGAAGGGGGGGAATTGGTGAACAGCACCAAATATAGATAGTTAATTGGAAGCCTCATTTACTTGAAAAATACTCACCAGAATTTTTCATATGCAGTAAGTATTCTTTCCATATTTATGAAGGAACCACGAGAAAGTCATTGGAATGCAGGAAAAAAGGGTCCTTAGGTACATTCAAGGTACAAAGGATTATGGTCTACTTTATAATAAGAATGAGAACTCCACACTTGTTGGCTATTCAAATGCAGATTTTGTAGGTGATATTGATGACCAAACATCAACTTTAGGTTATTTGATGAATATGGGTTTAGAAGCAATATCTTGGAGTTGTAAAAAGAAGGCTACAATGGAAAATTCTTCAATAGAGGCATAATACATTTCATCTTAGGAAGCGTGAAATTGTCTGACTACATAGGATTTTCCAAGATCTTAGCATTATTCAACAAACACCAACCATTTTATGGATCGACAATCAGTCAACAATAAATATGGCTAACAATTCAATATTTCTTTCCAATACTAAGCATGTTGATATCGAGTATCATTTCATCAGAACACTCATCAATAATGACACCATCAAGCCACAGTATTTTCCATCTGAAGATTAAACTTCAGATATTTTTACCAAGCCTTTTGTTTGAATAAAGTTCACTAAGTTTAGCGATGAACTTGGTATTTGTAAAAATGAACTTTCGGATTAAAGTGGGGAATGTTAGCCTCGTAATCCTAAAGTTCTATAGTTTTGGTATTTTCCTAGTTTAAATAATTTTAGAAATTAGTTTATTCCTAGTTTGTTAAGATAATAACACCTAGATTATATGTAAAGGACACCTATCATACTCATATGATTATGTGATTGGTTGTTCTCATAGAATTTAGTTTAGAGTTGAGCTATATAAACTAGCTTTTTCTTCAAGTGAGGTTAAGAGAGTTTTTTAGTTCTCGCCACTTTTTGTAATCTTTCTTTTTATATTAATAAAATTATGTGTCTAAGGACACTTGGTGAAATTTATCATATTTTCATTAAAAACAATTTCATCATATCTTAAGTATGAATTATTCCTTCATGGGAGGTCCAAGAGTGGATCCAATGGTAAGTGACACATATAGCCTCCTCAAGTTAAGAGCTCCTCAAATAAATATTGGTGATCGATGCCACATCATCCAGTGGTCAATCTAACCACCTTTAACCACTCCAACAACATGTAACCGCCTCCTCAAATGCATCAATGGCTCCCACATGTGGTCGAAGAAGAGAATAATAATGCACGAGTGTGAGTACAATGTCCAACTGAGTAGGAATAAAACAATTGAGTGCTACATGTGGCAAGTGTGATGACATGGCATCCATGTCATGACCTAATGCACTGTCATGGATCCCAATGCAATGAGACGTATCCCATTGTTTGTGTATATGATCAAATATAAATACATGAGTCCCAATGCAGTGTCACAGATATCGAGTCATGGTACATGTATCTCAATGCAAGGTACCCACTAGAAGTGATGGGTCTAAATTCTTAGCAAACCATTAGATGATAACATCTAGTTATATATTGTAACACAATGTAACAAATAAGGGTTAATTTTAATATTTTCCTAAAGTTTTACCAAGGGGGGACAAAATTAACCATTATACATGTACAAAGTCCTAGGATAGCAAATATTTCCCAAGTACCTAGGTGAAAGATAGGTAAAAAGATGAATAATGATAGAAAAGGGAATGGAAAGACTTCATGTGATAACCCTCAAAGTCATTTATATGCATAGGTATTTTTATTTATTCATCTATCTTTCAGGTGCTAGGATTTTTATACAATAACCTTCCAGAGGGAGCTTATCATTGAGCTTCCTATCCTCGGAATTATTTCTTACTACCCTTTTATGCATTTTTTCTTTATGTGTTCAGTTTATCTAACAATTCCCTTTTTCTTTAGATATTCATAGACAAGCTAAGGACTAGGGGAATTCGCCTTATAGATAGGTGGCATTGCTCAAGCTTAACATTTTTGGATTTTGACTTTAATGTTCTCCACCTCTAGCCTTTTTTGTCTTTATGAATTTAGGCTTTTCATCATTTAGACCTTTATTTTAACCTTTGAGAAGTCATACATGATCAAAATAGATATTTTTTATATGGATGGAATGAAATGAGATAGGGAATGTGGAAAATGTCTAGCACGGTAGTATGTGGACAATATTATCTTGGATAAGTACCTAGTAGTACAAACGGACCTAAGAAATGACATACTTGTAAAGGAAAAATATGGTCCCCCAAAGTACAAGGAGGAAAATAATAAAAATATGCATGTTATGAATTGTTAATAGATTTCATTTAGCATTTACCACCTTCATGACCAACTAGAAAGTTATAGAATCACATCCAAATGAACATCAATACATGGAATATCAAGATAGAGAATATTAAAACCATAATGTATCATCCATAGTGCATCTGTCATCTAAGGAGGGAGGGAGGAGGATGATCTATACCATATTTGAGATAGCATGGTCATACATCTAATGGAGATAATGAGAAAACTTATCTGAGATAGGAGAATATGAGCAAGATAGCTCATGCAAAAGAACAACATGACACCCTATGAGGGTACCTTTGAAGTTGTCACCCCCGGGGGGTAAAAATTCCCACGAAGTTTGGAATCCATTTACTGCCATGTTCATTAGCTTTGCATCTTCAACCCTTTCCTCAATTGTTGCAAGTTGATCATGAATCTATGTGAAATTCAGAAGGTAATTGGTGACTATGATAGATATTGTCGTCACTATGGATTTGAGTTTGTTCCGCAATATCATCTTCATGTTTATGTTGTGACTTTGGTAGAGACTAACCAGGGCATCGAACATCTCCTCAATTATCTTCTTCTCGGATGCACGAGGGATTATATGATCCTTTATGGAATCTAAGATCATCCACTTGACCTTCAATACCCTCTTGTTGTGAGCTACCAACTCCTATGAATATGTAGGTGGTGTAGAAATGTTATTGACAATATCCTAGATATCATTCTCTTCTAGTAAGAGTGTAACCCTCACCTACCATGATAAGAAATTCAAGGCACCATCCAATCTGTCCTCAAACCTAAGGCTAGTTGATTCCATCTCTGAGATCGACTATACAAAATCCCAAATCTGAAAATTAGTTTTGAAACCCTCTCACTATTGGTCCTTCTTGATTTGCGGCTGCAAATCCTACCTGGAGAATCTTAATCAAAGAACTAATATTTGATACCATGTGAAAATTCCCATTCCTAAATGACTAAATTCCTTATGATCTCAATCAAACAAGTAGATTGTTGAATTTAATTAACACATAAATAAATTCCATACCATAGCATCACTCACACAATAGCTGGAAACCAAATAGCGTAAGCATAAAAATTAATTTCACACAACATAGGTAATTAATCCTTCAAAAATATATTTCCATTCCTTCAAAAAACATAAAAGTAAACCTCCACAAACTGCCTAAAAAAACAACACTGCACAAATACCTGTTATCCTCGTTTTCTAGGGATAGCTAGGAGATCATGTCTCGAGGCCCACAGGTCCTAGACATGGAGTACCGA
>CBVK0101466053.1:0-20465 GCA_900067695.1 Picea abies | reverse complement strand
GGAGAGTACGGTTTGTTGTATGACTTGTCTCTCATAGGCTCGCACACTCATTATAACCATCAATTATATGAATCAACATTCATATGGTTCACAAAATTTCACATCATCAACAACAATTTGTTTGCAAGTAAAAATGGAAACATAGTCTAAGTAGTGGAGGCAAGATGGGTTTGAATGGAAGAAAGAAGAGCCCAATAAATATAGAAAGGGACATATATGAAACTGTTAATGAGAATAATGCATGTTAGCATGTATTCTATAGGTATTATATGACAGGGTCAACTCTATGTTGACTCTTTCCCTCACCCCCTTTTTATTGCATATCCCCCCTCAAATATATTCCTACAAGTCATTCAAGAGGTTTTAATTTTATTAACACAAATGTATAAATTACATCATGGTGATGTCGTGAAGATCAATCCAGGAAATATAACAAACCTAAGTATCTAAATATTTTCTAGTGGGACTTGGGCTCCACAATAGAAATCTATACAATATATATACATGTTTACAAGTGTTATCTATACAAATCCACATATCCTGACACCCAAGAAGAATAGTCATATATACACAATATTTATATCACTGAATATATCTAGCACATGGTCAAGAAAGGGATATTAAAATGTGACATTATCTAGGTATTGATTGAATTTCTCATAAGGCCCCTACTTGTATCTTAGGTATTTCTAAGGAAGAAGACAAGTTGCACTATGAATGTACAATAGGTTCTCTACCTTCTTGGATCCTAATCAAATTCTCTTGTTTGAATGAATAAATGAATGAGTGCTCCAATTCCTCTCACAAGATGAGGAATTGGATACCTATGATAGTAACCATATGGAAAATGTTTGTAACTTTGGATCATGCACACCATGAAGCCATCACTAATCAATTGGATCTTACTATTACGCTTATTAACCAAAGATCCTTGTGAGGCAAACCCATCATGCCCATGTGAAAATTGACCAAATTGAATGTTTATGTTTGATGTTTCATGTGCAGAACCAAAAGTATTCTTCATTTCTATCAAGAAAATCCTTTCACCGCTTGTCTATATTGTGAAGGAGAAGTGTTCTTTGTTTTTTTAGTATCATACGATGTTCAATTAAGGGCATGGGCCAACATTGTACGAATTTTCTCATAAATAGGTGCCTTATAACCTATTGGACCATCATTAGTGGCAAAACAAATATGTTCAAAAAATGGGGAATGAGATGAATTGAAACAACTACCACACATGAAAAAATATTACTATTGCAAGATCAAAACACTCCCAACCCTTAATAGCAAACATACCAAGAAGATCACTTGTGCCAAATTTAAGTATCTTACAAGATAAATTTGACAATTTTTGGAAGAAACTTAAGGAATATATTTAGTAGTAAAATCATTTGCATTGGATGGATCTATATCCTCATAGGAACTTGAGCTTCTAGCACATGCTCAATGAGTTTTGGGAGACACTAAACCTTTAACCATTTCTTAATCCCTTTGTACTTCTACCATTTTTTCAAATGTCCCTTAGCAAGGTCCAACTCCCTTGCTTGGAATGTGCACAAAATGGGCTTTAACCCCTTGTATAATTTCATTTCCAATGAGCAGGACAAAGTGTGCTCTGAATTTGATTTTTTTGGTCCCCTTTCCACCCTCGGGCCCCTTTACCCTGTCAACATATTTCCACAAGAGATCAAGAGGATTGCTTGAAGTTAACATGATAAAAAAACTAAATGATTTGGAGTTGTCAAATAGTTTTGAGCTTGACCCACTAAAGAAAAAAAAAATTAACTCTTTTTTGTTGCTTCCATAGAAAAATAACTACGCCCAAATGAATAAAGAACACTTGAATAAAGGATTTTTGTTCTTTTGATGCTATTGTTTTCCACCCACAAAACAATTTGTGGAAAAATTAGCCTAAAAAATGTCATAGATTCTAGTTGGAAACACAATAGGTAAAGTACATAGTAAAAAAAGGTTGTCATTTGTTTGGGTGGAAATAATGGGCCTTGCACTAACATGTGAGGCTTTATTTTTGGGGATGAGAATTTTTTTTTATATCTATTTTTGTTTGACTTAAATTTTATTTTTAGGGGGCAACATCCCTTATGAAAGAGGATGACCCCCAATTTTAGGATTTTGTTAATGGGTACACATTAACCCCTAGGAGTGGTTGTTCAACTAGAGGGTTAATATACAGTGAGACTCCATCACACTAGTCTCATTTTAGATGGATCAATACATTGACATCGATCAAGGCTCCTTCCAAAGTCAATTTCATCAAATTCCAGAAAAAAGTTATTTTTAGTAGTTTGCTTTCTTTCAGTGTCTAGAGATCTAGGGCCCACATTATAGAAAAATCAGAACCCAATCTAGTTTCAAGTATCAATGAGACACTTCATAGTTTAATTCCTAACCCACATTTCATTTTCTTCTGCAAATTACTTACCATAAAATAAATAAATCACAACAAGAAACACATGAAGTGTGCTACAACCAATAACCAAAAATAAATGCGCACATAGAAATATAGACATAGAGATTTTTGGTCAAAACAAGACCCTAGAAAAGCACGCAAGGGGAAAACTAGTGAGAGAGGGGAATTTATTATTTTCTGAGCTAAGAGAAATGTTTTCTTTTACAGCAGAATAATTATCAGCAAAATACACAAACTTATCTCAAGAATGTGCCTAGCAACTTCCTTGAAAACAGATCCAAACTTCCTTGAAAATTGTTCCCAAAAAATCAAATTGTGTGGCCCTAATTGTTTGTGCCTTTGGTTGTACAAATTGTATAGATTATTTCCCAGAAATTCATGTTGAGTATGATTTCTTGATTTCTATGTCAAATTTGTTCTACGGTAGCCTTGAAAATTGTGCCAAACTACCTCAGAAATATGTTGTACGGTCTCCTTGAATTATATGCATACAATTGATGTATGACATCACCAAATTCTATACTATACAACCCTCATACTAGTTGCATCTTCTGCCTCAATATTCATACCACAAACTTACCTTGGAATTCATGCCAATTTCATCAAGTTGCCTCTATTCTCTAGCTCAACTTCTCTATCATTCACTCTCCAAAACTCATGAAGAATACCAAATGAAGGGTGCCTCAATCCCTAAGTTGAATTGATGAGGGAAGATGAAGAGTCTCATGATCCAATGGTGGTGATTTCATTAGATCAATGGTGGTGATTAAAAGTCTCTTTAGTCACCCACTTCATGAAATTTCCCTAAAGTCACTTTTAATTTTATCTCTAATAAAATCAATTCACTAGGGACCACATTGGACACTTTCTCACCCCTAAACACCTAAGTTGTGATAAACACTTGTCCTTGGTACATTTTTATTATTTAACACTCCCTCTTACTGAGGAAGGTGTTCCTCACCACTCCCAGCTTATCTCTAAAGGGTACAAATTTTCCTCTTCCCAAAGTCTAAGTGAGGATGTTCACTGCCTGCTCATCAGTGGATATAAACTATAGCTCAACTTCCCCTCTTTGAACATAGTCTCAAATGAAGTGATATTTGATCTTGATGTGTTTATACCTATCATTAAAAATTGGATTCTCATAGAGTTTTATACAACTCTGATTGTCACAATAAATCACCGTGGGTCTCAACTACACACCAAATATCCCAACCAACAACTTGCGAAGCCATATGGCATGACTGGCTGCCATATATGCAGCCTCTGCAGAACTCAAAGCCACCGAATTTTTCTTCCTACTGAACCAAGACACAATTGTTGATCCTAATCCAAAGAAACAACCTTAAGTACTCTTCCTATTAATGGTGCATATTTCCTAATCTGAGTATGTGTAGCCAATCAATATGACTCCATCCCCTCTCTCATATTCTAGGCCATAATGCATCGCTCCCTTAAGGTACCTGAGCACATCTTTTGTTGCCACCCAATTCACTCTTCAAGGATAAACCATAAATTCACTGATAATGTTGACAGCAAAACAAATATATGGTTTGGTGTTGACCAGATACATCAATGAGCCAATCAATTGACCATACATCGTGGGATCAACCAACTTTGACTCAGAAGAATGAAGCTTATTCTAGTTGGTTATCATGGGTGTGGAAATGGGCCTACAATTATCCATTTGGAATCTCCTCTGATTGTCAACAACATACATGCCCTGTCCCAAAAAGATATGTTCTAGCTCCTTCCAAACCTCCAATCCTAAGAAATAGTGCATCAATTCAATGTCTTTCATCTCAAACTCTGAAGCAAGACTCTCCTTGCAACCAACTATAACTCTCTCTACCCCTATAATGAAAAGATCATCCACATATAGCACAAGAATGAGAGGATCCTCCCCAACCACAATGAAGTAAAGGTTGGGATCCCCCTCACTCTTCTCGAAACCCATTTATTGCAAGTATGTATCAATCCTAGAATACCAAGCT
The DNA here is from genome assembly GCA_900067695.1 of Picea abies. Lineage (NCBI taxonomy): Eukaryota > Viridiplantae > Streptophyta > Pinopsida > Pinales > Pinaceae > Picea > Picea abies. The sequence continues at coordinate 16,037 of CBVK0101466053.1, read as the reverse complement.
CTAGGATCTTGATTCAGTACATACAAATCCTTCTTAAGTATGCACACATAAGAATCTCTCCCATGCACCTCAAATCTTTGTGGCTTCTCAATGTACACCTCCTCCTATATGAGACCATTCATAAATGTGGTCTTCACATCCATCTGATGTATATTCCAACCCATGTCTTCTCCAATGGATATAACTACCCTAATCGAGGTATATCTAGAAAATAGAGTGAAGGTATCATCATAGTCAACTCCCTCTACCTGTGATAACCCTCGAGCTACAAATCGAGCCTTGTACTTCTCAATGTTTCCATCAGCAACTTACTTAATTTTGTAGAGCCACCTGGAATTCACCACTGACTCCTCCTCATGTCTCGGAACCACCTCCCAAACATCATTCTTCATGATGAAATTGTACTCTTCTACCATGGCATCCTTCTAGGCCTATTGACCTACTAACTCCTCAAAGGTGAAAGGATCAGACTCAATTATGCTACTCATGATCACTAAATAGCTGCAAAATCTCTTTGGAGCTTGACTCTCCCTCATAGACTTCCTAGGATTCCCCACAGATCCTTGAGCTTCCTTAAAGGTATCATGTATCCATTTAGGTTGCCTCTTCCCTACAATGGAATTTTGTGGAGGGGACTCCTCCTCCTCAATCCCAGTACCTGGATATTGAGTACCTGAAGATGATGATCCTATGAGGTCGTCTAAGAACTAGGAGACTGAGAAATTATACCATGTGAACCAGTAACCTTAGGACTAGGAATCTATGACCCTGTCACTTATGGACTAGTATCCCAGGAAGTAGGTGGTCCTAAACTCTATGACACAATACTCTATGATGGACTCATCTAAAGTTGAGGAGTTTGTTGCTCCTCCTACTCAATATCCAATGAACTCCTAAAGGCTCTATCCTCCTCAACTCTCACATTATGTCATACAATTGTCTTCCTCAAAGAGGGGATGTATATGCATAAACCCTTTGAAGCCTCTCTATACCCAAAAAATATTCCCTTCTCTACCATGGGTTCTAGATTTTTCCTCTTCTCAAAAGGGACATGTGAATATGTAAGGTACCCAAAAATATTGAAGTGACCAACCTCAAGCTTATTCCCAAACAAATCCTCCTCATGAGTCTTATCCCCCAAGACTTTGAGTCCACTCCTGTTCTGCAGATAAAATACAATGATGCATGCCTCAACCCAAATAATGAGTGGTATCCCATGATCATGTAACATGGCTCCTGCATCCCCAAAAATGGCCCTGTTCTTCCTCATGGCAACCACATTCTGATGTGGGTTGTAGGGAATGGTCAACTCTCTCTTATCTGTGGGGAATCCAGGAAGACTAGTGTTATCACTAAAATTTCGTCTGCAAATGGTTACAAGAATTCAGCATCACCAAACAGTTATGAGGTCACCCATGGACCAAAATTACCCCAAAAACATTTCCAAAGGGTCAAAAACTATGCAACCAATGATAAAATTAAAGTGTGTTATGACTACACAGGGCGGGCGTGCACATGCGTAAAACAAAAATGCAGGAAAAGCTCACATGTGCCCGATGCACAACTGTGGTTGCAAAAAGCCGCGCACATGTGAGAACGACGCATTTATGAGAGTGGTCAGCCTCCCACCCACTTCTGGTTCAACTTCCAAGTTGATTTGACACTCAAATATGGAATGGATCTAACTGGGTGGCTGGTCAATGGCCTAAAAATGCTCTAATTAGCCTCTTTACACACTACAAGTTGGTTGCACAATACCTCAAAGACTAATTAGCCTCTTTACACACTACAAGCTGGTTGCACAATACCTCAAAGAGGTGCTATAAAAAGGCCATGGATGCACTTCATTTTTCAAGGAATTCAATAGCAAAGTTATGCTGCTACTATTCTCTTGAGGAAACCTCTATTCTCACCAAGAGTATACTAGCACCATTGCATTGGGTAATCCATCTCACCCCTTGAGTGGATTAGCAAAGAATTCTTTCACCATTTTTATTTCAATGTTGTAAGAAGAGCTTATTTTTGGGGGTCCAAGAGCCCTCCCTTGGAGGAAGAAGGGACTCATAGTCCTCTTTCTTCTTGGTGTTTTCTTTCACTAATATCAACCTTACCATTGGTGACATGGGTCTTATTGTTTCTTTTTTCCTTATGTCCCTATTCTCATTAGTTTAGTTGTTATTTTATTTCTTTGTTTAATTCTTAGTTGTTCTTTTATATTTCTTTCTTTAACCCTTTTCCTTACAGCTGACCTGCTTAGCAAACCCAACTAAGCTTGCAAGCACCTCTATTTTGCTCACTAAGGTGACGAAAGAGGCACAACAGGGAGATCATCCTAGAGACAATCAACCATGTCTGGCCATATATTCTTTGGCAATCCCTAGACGAGTGCATAACCTACCTAGACATCCAGAAAAATTACTTCCTAAATTTAATCCCGAAATATCTAGATTTCCTGAGGACCATATTAAGAAGTTCATATTAACTATAAGGTTGATGAATGTGCAACACGAATATGTAGTCTGCAAATTTTTTCTTTATACCTTTGAAAATTCATCCTTGACTTGGTATTTCAACCTTCCAGTTGGTTCCATTACTAGCTGGACAAAGTTTCAAAAGGGGTTTTTGGACAAATTTTGCGAATAAACTACTACAAGAACTTTAATGGTTGAAATTTTCGCCACCACTATGAGTCCAAAATAAAAGGTTAAATATTTCAACCAAAGGTTCACCACCATTTTTAACAAATTCCAACCTAAGGATAAACCTACGTCGAAGTTTCAAATCGAAGTATACACTAATTCTCTCCCAACTTCTATTTCCATGTTTGTAAAAAGGGCTGCAAAACATACTTTAAGTGAAAATTTCGAAGAAGCTAAAATGATTGAATTCGAAATGAAAGGATACAAAGAAGGTCATATCTCACTATTAAAAAAAGAAACCCAACCTCTACCTAAGAGAGGACTTTTGTTAACAAGACCCCCAGGAAAACAAACAAAACAAGGTCCTGAGAAAGAGGGAGGGGATTTAGAAAACCTACAGTGGATGATAAAAAAATATCCAATGGGATCATATATATGAAAAGGAGTGTTGGGGAGGGAAACCAAAATCAAAGACCTTATAAACCCCTTTTTAAAATAAATCCACCCTTCAAAGATATAAAACCTCCCCTAGCTAACCTAAACGTCGATTTAGGGAACGTAGCATCTGACTCTTTCTACACATATCACCAAGAAAACCATTTAGAAAGGGAATTCCCTCAATGGTTGCATGCTATGAATCTAATGGATAATCGATTCCTAGATGAATTCTCTCTAAACGAACAACCCAATAGTTCAACAATAAATACCATCGATCAAGAAAGTTAAGAGCCATCAGAAGAGACATCCATGTTGTTATGGGATTCCAACCACCTGATTCATTTCAATGACATCACTGAAGTGTAGGGACCTCTCACTGAAGTTCTATATGTACAAACGTGAGGTAGAAGTCAAATTGCCCAAAGTAACCCCACCACTAATCAATTATCTATAGGGAAACCAATGACCAATCACCCCAAACTGTTATTTTCTCCCAAAAGAAACCCCACAAATATACACACATGAGAAGCTCCTAAGATTGACTACAATGTGGTGGAAGACTTGAAGAAGATGAAGGCCAATGTGTCTATCATGGACATGTGTAGGATCCCTCAACAAAATTATTTTCTATTACAAGCCTTAAAATCAATAGATACCCCTATGATAAGAACTGATCAAAGCGAGGTCCCATCTCCTATGGATTTAACAAATAAGCCAAGTGTGAATGCTTGTTCTTTAGAAAAAAGAGGAAGGACTTTTGTTCCTCCTTTCCTTTTGACGTTTGAGGTTTTTAACATAAATCTACATAATTTCCTAGTCGATTCAGGGGCATATTCAAATGTCATGCCATTGTCAATATGCAAGAAATTGAATGCAACCCCACTCAAAAGTGATAAGCACGTTATACAACTAGATAAGACTCAGGTTAATGTCATTGGGGAACTTAAATATGTCATGATAAAAATTGCTACACACCCCAAATTTGCTCAAGTAATTGACATAATCGTAGTAGACATCTTGGAGGCCTATGGACTACTACTTAGCCGAGACTGGTCTGAGAAATTAAACAGATACTTTAGCACCGACTGGGCTCACCTTTGGTTTCCATTAAAAGGACATACAAACATGATAAGGACTGACAGAGAAAGATATCTCAAACATACTGTCACTGATTTAGAGACTCTAAATGAACCCTCGTCGAGAGTTCCCTATTTTAGGAAACTACTCATGTGACTCTGATTTCGGTAATTTCACCCCTCACTTGATTGACATACCTCCCACTCAAAAATAAAAAATAACCTTTCAAGTAGACCTACTAGTAGCCACATAAGAAAGCATCCTCTGTCAGGATTCTCCGACATGAGTAATGGACGAGGAGGATGAAAGTGAAAAAATAGCTAGACGTGAAGAGGTTAGTAATTTCCCCTCACAAATTTGGACGTTGTACTTTGATGGTTCTAAATCGCAAGAAGGTTCCAGAGCACGATGCATCCTTATTGACCCAAAGGGGAAACAAAACTTCTTATCCTGTAGATTAAAATTTGAATGCACTAATAGCACTGTTGAATATGAAGCTCTAGTTTAGGGACTAAAGAAAGATATCGATCTAAACATCAAGGAATTGGAAGTTTTTGAAGACTCCAAAATTATCATTAGGAAAGTGAAGAATACTATCCATTGCAATTCACCTCACTTAAGAAATTACCAACAAGAGGTGCACAAACTAATAGACAATTTTGTGGCCTTCAACATTACTGTTGTTCCCAAGATGCAAAATACGCTTGCTGATGCTCTAGCCACTGTGGCCTCGAGATTATCTCCTTTAGAAGAATATGAATCCTCAAGGTTTGTGGTAGAACTTATCTACAAACTGCCTATACCCAACAACATTTCTATTTGGAAAGCCTTTGAAGGGGTTGAGCAGATTGTAGATTTCCCGACTAATCATGATAATTTTAGGGATTTGACCATTGACAATGAAATATTCCAATAAATACCCATATAATAAAATATCCATGAACAAAAGAACGAAACAGATCACTCTGATGACAAACCAAAGTTTCATACGATACCAAAAGGAGTGGCCAATTTGGAGAATCGTTTTGACCTAAGGGAAATATTTAGAGGGCCAAGGAATGCAAAATAGGGAGATCATGTCCTATATACGAAACTATAAACCTAGGAATCCCCAAGAACCCAAATAATTTCAATTTAGGTAAGACAGTGTCCAAATAAGACAAAATATCTTATTTCAAACTCTTTAAAGAATATCAAGATGTATTTTCTTGGTCCTACCGAGAATTGAAAACTTATGATACTCAAATTATCCAACACATAATCCCATTAAAGTATGGAGTAAAACCCTTCCAACAATTAGGAAGTACCACCCATATCTGAAACCTATGATGTATCAAGAGATGAATAAATTATTAGATGCCAATATTATCTTTCAGGTAAGACACTCTGCCTAGGTATCCAATTTGGTACCCGTCAGAAAGAAGTATGGGGAGATTCATCTGTGTGTGGATTTCAGAAACCTTAACAGAGCATCGGAAAATGATAAATATCCAGTCCCAACCATGGAACAACTCCTATAGACAATATCCAGCTTTGGAATTTTTTCCCTCCTAGATGATTTCTTGGGATATAACCAGGTCCTGGTTTAAGAAAATGATCGATTAAAAACTACCTTCTAGACCAAGTGGGGAACCTTTGCTTATAAATTCACGCCCTTCAGTTTGATTAATGTAGGAGAAACCTTCCAAAGGGTCATGGACGTATCTTTTCATGGATTAATTAACAAGTGTGTGGTATTCTATTTAGATGACGTAACAATATACTCAAAAAACAAGGAAGGCCACATTCAACATTTGACTCTGATTTTTGAAAGGTGTAGGAAGTATGGAATATCATTGAACCCTAAGAAAACCATCTTTGGTGTAGAGGAAGGAAAACTATTAGGTCATATCATATCTCAAGGAGGAATTAACATCGACCCTGAATAGATAAAAGCGATAACTCAACTCCCCTTTCCTCACAATAAAAAGGCCATGCAATCCTTCTTTGGGAAAACCAACTTTGTGAGAAAATTTACTCCCGACTTCGCTGAAACTGTTAAACCTTTACAAAAAATGATTCACAAATATGCAGATTTTAAATGGGATAAATAAAGGAAGGATCTTTTAACAACATCAAAACTGCAATATCCCAAGCACCAGTACTGTGAAGCCCTGATTTTAGCAAAGATTTTTTCGTTTATACCTTTTCTTCTGACCAATCCTTGGCTGCAGTACTCACCCAGAAGGATGATGAAAACAATGAGGCACCAGTATGATTTATGAGCACTAACCTTCAAGGAGCCAAAATAAACTATCCAACTATAGAAAAACAAGCTTACACAAATTATAAAGCGGTTAAACATTTCAGATCCTATATCCTGAAGAATCACACTAAAGTCATAGTACCTCACCCCACAGTCAAATCTTTGTTTAGCCAACAAGAAATGGGAGAAATACTGGGAAATTGGATGGTAGTCATTCAAGAATTTGATCTAGACATAAAACCTACCAAAATAATCAAGGGTCAAGGATTGCGTAAACTGGTTGTTGAGGCCCAAGATCTAATCAACGCAGAAGACTCTGATTGGGAAAACAAGTTGTCATTATGGTGCAACGAATCCTTATACGTTCCTCCCATGAAAGAATCTTAGTACGAAAAACTATATTATATCCTACACCATGAAACCTGTCCAGAAAACCTAAACCCTAGAGAAAGGAGAGCTCTCAGGTTAAAGCCCGCTCAATATCACCTCATAAATTTTGTTCTTTTCCACATAAACTATGATGGTGTACTCCTTAGATTTCTTCAACATGATGATGTAGAAAAAGGCACTGAAAGAAATCCATGATGCCCCAATAGGTGGACATTTTGCAGGAAAAACCACGACTTACAAAATATTAAGGGTTGGGTATTATTGGACTACTCTATTCAGGCACGCTCATGCAATGCCAGGAAATGTAAATCTTGTCAAGTAAGAGTTGGTAGGGAGAAGAAGGAATATGTTCCACTCCAACAAATGACCATATCCAGACCATTCGAATAATTGGGAATAGACGTCATAGGAGAAATTACACCCAATTCCTCGAAACAACATAAATGTATCTTGACTGCCACAAATTATTTTACGAGATGGACGAAGGCTATCCATTGCACGCACGTTAATGACAAGGTATTAATACAATTTTTAGAAAAACAATTGATAACAAGGTTTGGATTACCCTCCATCCTCATTTTTTACCATGTTGCCTAATTTTCATCCACACGGTTGACAAAATTCTCCCTTGATAAGGGGATCATAATAAGATATTCTACAAACTATTATCCGCAAGGCAATGAGGTAGCATAGTCAACTAATAAAAACCTAGTGAGAATTTCAAAAAAGACAGTTGTTGAAATTCAGAGGAATTGGTATAATTTACTTCATAATCCCCTATGGACCGATAGAGTAACACCTAAAGAAGCCATAGGAAACTCTCTGTACTTTCTGGTATATGGGGAAAGAATCCATTCTTCCAAACATATTGTACCTTCCATATTTACAACTTGCCCAGGCATTAAGAGGTCAACCCTCATCCACTCTACAATAAAGGATTTATACCCTTATCATGCTGAATGAAGAAATATAAAAGGATAAAGTTAAGTTCACTGCTCATCAACAGGTAGTTAAAATATGGTTCGAAAAACATAAGGCCAAAGGAAATTTTTTTGAAGTAGGAGACCTAGTCTTGAAGTGGGATAAAGCAAACGAATCCAAAGGAAAACACTCAAAGTTACAAAATCTATGGCTCAAATATTTTCAGGTGGCTGAGAAGATCAAGGCAAGAACATACCAGTTGAAAAAATATGAGGGGGGAATCCGACACCCTCCCGGTGAATGTCCAGGCCTTGAAAAAATACTTCTCCTAAAAAACAATGTGTCTTTTGATGCTTTGTTTGAGTTTCTGTTTCTTTTTAGCATACATTTTGATTGAGATAAGTGTGTGGGTTTAGGGGAGACCATTTTCGAACTCCTTTTATTTATTTCTTTTGCTTTATTATTTTCTTTTAATTAATTTATGTTTCGTAAAGAAATGGTTGAATTTAATAAATACGGTGAAGCAAACTCTGCTCTTGACCTACACTTACATGAAAAACAAGAGACGCTGGGAAAATACAAATTTTCAAAATCATATTTGTATTTGTAAGCATACTACCTAGGGAAGCGATGAAATATATTCCTAGTGGCCTGGTAATGCTAAATGGAAATATGGCTGGCTGAAAAGAATCACATGTACCTCCAAGACAGTCAGGGAAATCTCCACCCTAACAATTTCACCTTTTCAAGAAACATATATCCTCCTCTCTGACTCTCTCTAGGTATTCATGCTAGAAAATGATGACCCATAAAAATAGTGTAAAGTCCGATAGGGTATGTAGATAACTCCGCCGGGGCTATGGACACTCCTTGGCAGCGGAGCAAGGTCTGTGATGTCGGGGTGACTCCATCGGGGCTATGGATGCTCGTTGGCAGCAAAGAAACACCATAAGGAAGGAATGATAGCTAAATGGCCTCACACTAATGAAATCCCTACTCGACTCTTGTCTAGAAAGGAAATGGATTGAGGTTAAAGGGAAAGAGGGTGGAAAAGATAAACCCCATAGGAAGATATGGATTCACGGACCTGAGAACTTGTGTACACATTGATAGAAAAGGTTCTGTTGGAAATAAATATAATAAGGCTAGATGGTTTCTCAACCAATTTGCATAGGCTAAGCATGAGGGAAGGAGCATATTTTTTTTTTTTGCCCAAAGAATCATGATTTGTTGAGCACTCAACAAACCCTAAAAGTTTTTTTGTGAATTTTCCTTTTGGGTACCACTTTGTATTTTCTGAATTTAGTCAGTTGTGTTGGGATCAATGGGTTTTATGTGTTGTTATGTTTTATCATCAATCACATTCGGTTTGGTTTGGAATGATTAAACATATTGACCTTTTCTCTAAGTAAAAATTGGCATTTAGACTAAATGTATGAAAATAAAAATTTGAACCATGCGCCTATCATTGGTATCAGCGAAATACAAGAGGAAACATTCCCACATAACAATGATAATCGCTGATGCACCATCGACATTGGAGAAATTGGAGGAAGGGTGCATCGATCGCTGATTCTGGCCTGCGAAACGTTTTCTAAAAATCGCTGATATACCATTGACATCGGAGAACCATAAATTTAAACCGTCGACATATGCAACCACAATTGCCGATCACCGATATACTGTCAACATCGATGAAGAGGGGAAAAGAAATGTTTACCTGTGTCAAAAATAAAATCCCCGATGCTGAAAAGAAACGCTCCTCATGCCCCAGAGGTCAGATAAACTGTCATGTATTTTCCGCTTATATAGTCTGTATTTCTTAGGAATTATCCACGTCATCTTTTGATGTCCCCCGTGTCATATCTATATTTCCACGTCAGTACCGTGGGGCAGTTTTAGGTCAGCATTGGAACTTTTGCCTAGAGGCGCCAAGGAAATAACATCAAAGATAATCTATTGATGCCAATACACTCATTAACTATCGGGTGATTGCTTGGACACTGAACTCCTGGTTTTAGTTCAAACCTTTACTCATCAACACTGACAACCCTGGTCGATCCACGTTTCTTCTTATCCCCAATACCGATCGTACTAGTTTCTTAAAGGCTCGGTAATTCGATGGGACACCTCCAGCTGAGATGAGACAAAATTTGGTGTTTTTATAGATAAATTAATTTTTCGCACAACCTACACCACAATCCCATGTGCCGACCAACCGTTGAAATTTGAATTCGCAGATGAACTACAAAATAATTTTCTCCTGCGCCGCTAGTTAAAATTTCATTTAATCCTAAGCATGATGTGGATTCTGTGGTAGATTGTGCAAACCACATTTACAATTCTGAATTTAAGACTTGATGCGAAAAGGTAAGTATGATTTCTGTTTAAATTTGCAAGGTTTATGCCCAAACATGGTATTCTGTTCGAAAATCACTTACCTCTCGAAGCAGATAAAGAAGCAGGAGAAAGCATTGAGGAGGTTACAACCCACTCTCTGAATTTTATTACTAGTAAAACCAGGTTAGTCTCTTGCGAGGAAGAGGTAAGCATTGTCTTTATCAGTTCTACACTTACGATTGCATCAATAACACTTGTCATGGTTGGCTAGAATCTCACTATAATTTTTTGTTTTTCTGTAGGAAAATGCCTCCTAGAAATACAACGACCAAGAACTCACCAAGAATGCCCAAAATGAAGGAAGAAGAGGTCGAAAAAGGGTATACACCAGGCACTGCAAGGGATATTGATTTTGTCTCAAAGACAAAATCAATTATCCACACTGCTACCAAAAAGCAGTTTTCCCAATCTCTGATGTTCGGCGACACAGAGACAAACAATGGATCTAAAGTAATACTCCCACATTGGGGAGATATGTTTAACAAAATAAACCAAGAATATTACCTAGAGTTTATAATGCACAACGACCTGAACGTCAGGATGTTGGATGAAAATTTATTCCCAAACATCAGGCGATCATACCTACATATGGTATCCTACAGGACCCTAGTTTTAACCTGCATCAAAACTCTAGGATGGATAATTGACCACATAGACGCAATGAAATGCATAGTCAACATTAAAGAGGGTGAATGTGTTGGTGTTTTACTTCCAGTAGAAGTCCAAAAACACTGCAAGCTCAGAGACCCAGAGGAAAGACTAAATATAGAGTTTGTGATCAAATTTTATGAGTTCCATGACACTAGTAGGTTACTGGCTTCATGGTGGAAATAAGACAAGAAGTTCACAAATAGGAGAAACGATTGGTACAATACGGTAAAACTCAGAGAGCCTTATATTTATTTAATGGATTTAATATGCCGATTATATGGGGAAAAAATTGCTCCAAGTTTTCAGAAGCATGGATGCCCTTGGAATATACCGTGACAATCTATAGGAGCAGTTTCATATGGGGAGCCATTGTTTCCAACAGTTAAGCACCAACATCCTACAGGCCTAGACACCAACGGATGGAAAAACACCAAATTTTCACATGGCATCGTACCTGTTGGATGTGATCTACGTAATAAACGTTTTTGCAGGTATGAATTTAAGACGACATGTTGTTGAGTTACTCGTGCATGTTTATTTCAACATTCTGTGGGAGAATAGGTACAAGAAATTTTATGCCTTGATATGTGATGAGTTCATAGCCAGAGTGAACTTCATCATATTTAGAAAAGAATGCCCAAGTCTTTTAGTGACAACCAAAAATATGATTTCAAAAGTAGGCCACTGGTATTTTGAAGAAACCAACACCTATATCAGAGTGTTTAGGGCTACTGGTGCACCAAAATTACTCCCCATTCATCTGTTGGACCATCTTATTTTGGGAGAAATTTGTTACCAGACCATTTTGCAAGGCTATATTGCTTCTTTGGTAAAGGACAAGAAGAGAGATTTCATACCCTATGGTTTTCATATGGGGTTTTACATGGTAAAAGACATTGCACATGCAAAACAAGAGGGGTTGAGACAACTTGAGTATTGGTTCCCCACAGGCCATTTTCGCAAGCATGATCCAAAAGGGCTGGTGCTCCAGCACGTGTCACATGTGTCATCATGTTGGATATACCCTCATGATAGCTTCGAAGATGAGATATTTACCGAAGGCACTCATGACTGGGAGGAAGTGCTTCATAAGAGGGATAACCCAAATATGACCAAATTCAAATCAATGACTATGGATGAGTAGGTTGAGACAATAGAGCATACTTCTCAAGGATATCTCAGGGTAAGAGAAGAAAAATGAGAAACAGAAGCAGCCGAGGCATAGAGAAGGGGGATGTTGTTACTAGAAGAAGCCGAAACAACTATTGCAATATTAGGGTAAGAGCCCCTACTCAATACTTTTATAGGACCTTTGAGAATAACCCTGATATGTGCAAGCGAGGAGGAAAAACCAACTAATTCAAATAAAACTCCACCAAAGGAGACTGTTGAGAAAGAAAACCCCGACCCTATGTCACCACAGGAGGGATCATCAGTGACTACTACAACTCAGCAAAGGTCAACTACATAATCAAGCGGGACGGGGATGCCTACTATCCTCATAGATTTAATCACCATATATGATGATGAGGAAGGTTCAGAAGATTCACACATAACCCTGATACCAATCACACAAGAGGAGGGGCCAGGGGAAACATCTGCTCCATATTTCGATGTTTTGATCCCAAACCCCCAGGAAGGTGATCATGAGGCTAAGAACACTCTTGACACTATTTTTCCCAATTATCCAGGAACACAACCTCAGGGTGACAACACTAAGAAAAACTTGGATGTAGGTGAACAAGAAGAAGGAATAGGGGAGCCAAAAATCGACATCTCAACGACCAAACACCCAACTAATGTTGATCCTTCGCCTACCTCCCCAGCTAGGACAAAGACTCCATCTGCTGATGAGGACCAACAGGAGGCCAAGTCACCAGAACATACAGGAATTTCCCCTACTAAGGAATTACAAAAACCTTCCATGGAACATCTATATACAGCAGGAAGCCTAGGAAGTACTCTGTCGTAGGGATATCAACATATTCCTAAACCAGTGGATAAATTCGCCAATAAACAAGAATTTCCTTATGACAGGAAAAAGAAAGTTGTGATGGGAAGAACGATTAAGAAAAGGAAGCTCATGCCCGATAACACACTTCTCATAACCACAAAGGAAATGATGTTTGACACAGAAAATGATAAGATGACTGAGCTAATCAGAGCAGGTATGGCCATAATTGATGCCACTTTAGATAGGGAAAAAAGGGATGAAAGGGAGGTAGCTGCCATCAAGAAAGAAATGAAACATATGCGACATCAGGAAGAATATTACCATAATTCAACATAGGTAGTAGTACTCCTGAAGAGTGAGTTCCGAGAGATGTATGTGCAATTCAAAAGGGATAGAGACCTCTTCACCGCTCACATAGCAGATTTCCAAGAAGATAACCTCATGGGATTGGAAACCTATGAAGACATGCAATGATGGTATGAAAAGGCACATCGAGATTTATAATGGATAGACTACATCAACAAAGTGTAGAAGTGTTGAGATACAAAAGAGAATGACATCTGAGTGCTAATGGATAACAACATCACCCAAATAAGGAAGGCAACTGGACACTGGTTAAGCATGGTCTAGGAAGCTCAACGGAAAATGAAGGAAAGATGGGGAGAATGTGAGAAAATTTGGGAGAAAATCAATCGGGAAATCATGAACATTGACCTACTAGATTTTGGTCCACCAGAGGATTTCACCGATTTGCATGACATAGTTAAACAACATGTAGAGAAAGACCTAGCATGGGAAGTAGAGATTTCACATATTTCAAGCATGATCCCAGGTCAAGTGAAGAAGTTCATGGAACATCCGATTAAATATCTTTTATTCCTACAACGCTTGAGTGTCATACTAGTCAAGTACAAGGAACGAGCAATTGAAATGAAGGAGGTCCTCTCCGCTCCGATGGATCAAAACAGGTTCCCATATGCAAATACATGAAAATATCTCTTCAGCAGGTGGTCAAAGTATGAGAGGAGAAATCCACTTTAGTAAAACCACTTGTTATAACCCTAAATTGCACCACACATGCTTACCTGGCATCATGCCAACTCATATCCCTTCTTTTCCAAAACACTGCTGAACAACTCTTTGAAAATCCTCTTTTATAAAGGCTCACATGCCCTAATCCATTACTGCACATGTGTACACACTGGCTGACCCAAAACAACCCGCGTGGACCGACAAAAGAATGAAAAAAGGAAAGTTGTTGACGAAGCACAAAAGCTATGGGTGAGTTAACTGAAACTCTCGGCCATGCATGGCCGAGGGTTCATCCAAATACCTAGCTCCTTCTAGCCTATAAAAGAAGGGGTAGGGGTCCTATTTGGAAGAGGAAAAATATAGCAAAGAAACTCTGCCCATTTACGTATTCCCATTGTCCCAACCCTTTAGCCTTTCCTTGTGCCAAAGGAGATTCAAACAAAAGTAGTTGGAGGACATAAGAAGAGGAGCGCAGGATCAAGTTCGAGGAGAGGTGGCCGGTCTCAACTTTTGTAAGTTGACTCATTCAGGGTAATAAAGAAAATGCTTTTCCCGTCCCAATTCATGAACTTTTTATAGTTTGATTAGTATATGTTTGGATTTCTAACCCATTAGTATATAAGTAGGATGCATGCATAGTTGTTGCTTGTCTTGGATGCAGGTCATCTTTGTGCGAACAAGTAATCAAGTACAATGGAAGATCGACATCAAACGCCATAAACGAGGTAGGTTGATCTTTCCATACATTTACTAATAAAATTGGATTTAAATCTAGGGATGAAGGTAGAAAGTGATTTCTCTTTGGTCCTATCTGCATGAAAAGTCTGAACTCTATTTGCTAGTCCATAGGGAGATTTTCCCCACAACAGAATTGGCGACAATACTGGGGAGACTCTCTAGGGTTCCTGGAATTTTTAGTTTTTTGGGTAGTTTTACAGACTAGTTTTTCTTGCCTGTTTTTTCTTTTAGTTTCTGTAAGGTCTGAGCTAGCAGGGAGTCTGGTTTTCCATACCAAATTTCCCTGTCTTTTGCTTGACTGTGTTTTTCGGGACCCACAGAGGTACACACGACCTGTAGAAGGTCTACACACATGTACCCGCGCCCTACTCTCTTACAGCCCGCGTGTGAACGCTAGCTGAGGAAGTAGTAGTAGCATGTAGAGTTCATAGAACTTCAGAGGTAGTCATCCTCTTCCCTGTCAGAATCACACATTCTCAGGGGGTTTTCTTGAATTTTGTCTGAGTCTTGTTTGCTAGCCGTCCTATCTCAGATTGTTTTTGCTTTATCATTTTTTCCTTACATTATTTGTTTTTTGTCAAAAAGAGTGTCCAAGCCTTCAAGGGATTCTGGTTATCAATATCAGTGGTCTCTTCATGGTTTGATCTGTCTGTTTTCATTTTTCTCAGAATTTAGATATACACGCGGCTTGTACAAGGTCAGCCTGTGTGTACATGCCCTCTGTCTATATCCAACGTGTGTTCGCACGCGTGCTGTTTGAGTAACAGTCGCGTGCTTGCGCAGGATACTTTTTGTTGAGGGTAAGGCAATCATCCTTTCCTTTGATAAGAATTATTCCTCTTGGGTGTTTGAATCTCTGTTTGAGTAGTCAATAGCTTAGGATTAATCTTACCCTTAGCCTGCTTTTTCTCAGTTAAAAATTTGTCATAAAAAAAATAAAAATTTTAAGGTTTTTAGACAAGTGTGAGAGTCATTGTTTTTAAAGAAAATTGCTAGTGTGTGATTTTTGACCTGATTCTTTGCGATCTACGATTAGGCCAGAATTGTTTTTCTTGGTTTTTGCTTTTCGGTATTTTTCCTTTATTTCTTTACTAGCATTTAAATAATAAAAAAAGTCTCTTTTCATTTTCTTATTTGGTTGAAGAGTGTGTTTCTGCATCATTAGCCAGGGAAAAGTCATTTATTTCATAAGTTTTTGCAGTTTACTTAGATCATCAGTCATAAGTAGCTTGTAGTCAAGTGAAATTTCTTTTGAGTTTTCTGTCTAAAATCTTAGAAAAATGTAATGTCCCCACTTTGCGACATCATCACAGGGCAGAGATTTATGATGACCATAGTAGCCAGATGGGTGCTAGAGCGAGTACAGGGGTATTTGAGAGGCATTGTGGGGTCCATATTGCATTGATGATCATATTCCATCATTATGAGCCATTCCGCACAGGTTGGATTTGGTTTCGTTGCATTCCGACGATTTCCATGATTTTGACTATTTTGAGCTACAAGTCAATGGAATTCACTGAAGAGGTCATTTTGGGCACATTACTTGGAGGAA